>CAUYPK010009484.1:0-13690 GCA_963574355.1 Loris lydekkerianus
GGCCTGTTTTTTTCCAGAGCTGTTTTTGTTACCCCCTGTCGTTCACACTCTTTGTCACGTTTGTCTCACACATCATTCCCCCCCCCCCCCCCGTGCCCATATATTTTAAATGAAAAAATGTAAGGACATAAGACAGCCCAACAACAAGAGAGCAATATCACCAAGAAGGAAGACTGTCTGTTCTTGTTGTTCTTGGTTTACATTAATCTCACCTTTGGGCCTCTTTAATACATCCCACGCCCCTAAAAGGAAAACAGGAGAGATGGAAAAGCCTTGGACAATGAAGTATTTCTCTGCTCCATTCCTCGGCTCTCCCACCCACCACTCCAGACCCCTTAGGGCCAAGAATGTCTCCCATGCTTCATAAAATTTCAGACAATGTTGAGAGGATGTCAGAATGACTTCACAGGCCCATACAGACAGCCTCTGCACGGGCTCCTGAGGGAGATGGGAATGGCACAGAGCAGCCCCTTGTGCTGGAGACAGTATCAGAGGGTCCCATTATCTGCAGAGGGGTGTGAAATTGGAACAGCTCCAGTTGAGAACACAGCAAGCCACACTGTTTACATGAAATATACGGTGTTAGGCTCACCACAAAGCAGGCTGGCTTTGATCTTGGTGAACTTTTGAATCATGTGTGACTAAAGAATTCTTTACAAAGAATTATTTCAGCTCTCTGAGTTAATGAAAAGCCAGCCTGCACAATTTATGGAAGCAAGAGTCCAAGCATTAGAGAGAGAAAAAAAGCCATAAAAAAAAATCCCCAGGAGCCTTTAATGCGACAGTCCCCACAGTCCGCATGAATCTCCAACTCCACATTTTTCTGTCAGATTTATTGGGTTTTATTGGGATTCATTCTCCTCGGCACTGGGGCTTGTGGAGATGATCTTAGGGAGAAAAATGTGTCTGAAGCAAAATGGACCACATCGATGAGATAAAATCAAGACAGCAAGCCTCTAATTGCTGGGCAGTGATCAGTTTTGCACACGTTCCATTACGAAGCCAGTATCATGTCAGCACTGCCACAGTCCTAGGGGGACTTCATGGGAATCTTGAGTCCCAAGGATCAATTGATTGCAGTGAAGGTGGCAAAACTCCACAGAATCCATCTGCCACTTTCACTATGTGAAATGGTTCTACTTCCTGACCTAGTTCATAGTAGGCAGTGTATTCTCAGGGGGGAAGACATTTGGGAAGCTTTGGGGAAAGTGACCACTTAAAAGCAGAGTACACGTCTCTTCTAAAACAGATAATGGCTGTGTGTGTTGGCACAGTAGCTATGACACAGCCATCTTCCAGAGAGTGGATCACAGGACACACATGAAGGGAGAAATAGAACAAAAGGGTTAAGATGTAAGTTGTGTCAGATGTGGGAAACCATTTCTCTCTCAAGGCTGAGCATCGTTCACTTTCATTTATCTTTTTCCAAGATTTTTCTTTCAAGAAGAGATTAAAGACAGCAGTGATCTCTGAGAGTTCTTCATTCCTTATGCCGAAGTAATAATAAATCTAAACCTTTCACTGGTTATCTCTCTCAATTTTAAAAAAACAAAACAAAAAAAAAAAAACCCACTTTCTCCATAGGCTGTAGACAGTGAGAGGGGTATGGGGTGGTTTGGATAACTTTTCTACTGTAGGGAGGCAGCCTAGTGCAGAGGTTAAAAGCTTGGGGTCAGCCTCATACCACCTGGATTTGAATTCTCTTCCTGGCCAGCTCCCCCCTTTCTGGCTAGGAAATATGCACTTGGATTTATTCTCTAAGCTTTAGTTTCATCTTGAGCCTAATGAGAGTGTCTCTTTCTTTGGGTTTTGATAAGGACCAAATGACATAATAGATAATACACTCTCTGGTACACAGTAAACCCTTAATAAATATTAAATGACTTCCTAAAACTAAGTGCCATGGAAAATAGAGTCTGGGTTAAGTCTTCTTTACTTAACTTGAAGAAGCTTTCAAGTTTGAGGAGGAACACACTTTAAAAACAGAACAAGTAGAGCACAAATAACATCATTTGTGACTTCAGCAGAGCTTTCAATTTAACAAACTCCCAATAGATGTTTTTTTGGATGTGCCTGTGTGTAGACCTCATGCCAGATAACTTAGTGTACATTATCTCGTTTTAAGTCTCAGAATAAGCATATGGAGATCACCATCTTGTAGCTTTGAGATGAATATCAGTGATATTGTGAGATTAGTTCACAGTTTCAGAGGTAGAAAGTACTAGAGCTTGATCTCAAACTCAGATTTTCTTAATTTATTTCCAGTACTCATTCTGTACACCATATTTCTTTTCAACTTGCTTCTCTTAGGGCATATTTAAAATTCAAATTTGCAGGATACATAGACTTTATTAATCCTAATAATAGCTTATTACATGACAAAATAACAAGTGGACTCAATCTGACCCTTAGACAAATATACATGCCTTTGTCAGTGAGGAAAAGTACATTATGTAATTCTTTGGTAACCAGAAACTATAAAGGATGGAATTAAAAGACTACTGATCATTAAGGGTTGAAATTCAGAGAAAAACTAAAAAAATGAATGAAGGGGAGTTGAAAGAACAGAGCATGCTACTAAATTGTCAAGAAAATAAAGTGAAAGCTTTAGGGGTTATTGGGGGGGGTTGTTATTTGAAAAGGGAATTCACAAAAACACCTTCTCTTCATAAAAATAATTCATCAATAATTTGTGAATTTTTTTCATTGTTGGCTAAAAGGAAGTACTCTTAAAGTATCCTAGGGGCTCTTTCTTTCTTCTTTTTTCTTTTTCCCTGTCCAAAATTCCCCAAAATAAACCTGTGAGTTCTTGTCCTCCTCTGATACCATTTTTTTTTTTTTTTAAACTAAAGGTCCCCATTTTGGGCCATACTGAATTCTCAGCCTGCATACAGCATCCCTGGGAAAAGTCTCTCATCTCTTCCTGGCAGCACAGAGGAAAGAGAGCAGTTCTGACAGAAGGTGGTGACATCCCTCTGCCTGGAGCCAGGATGCACACGCATTTGCTAGGGCTGCTGTAACAAAGTACCCACACCAAGGTCTTAGCCAAAGGGAACGTGTCGTCTCATAGTTCTGCAGGATGGATGTCTGGAATCAGGGCATTGGCATTATTGACTCCTTCTGAAGACCCTAATGCCATGGTTCTCAACCTTCCTAATGCCACGGCTTTTAGTACGGTTCCTGTGGGCCTCAACCTAGAGGTTAAGAACCGCTGCCCTAAGAGAAGAAGGATCTGCTCCAGGCCTCTCTCCTTGGCCTGTAGGTGGCCATCTCTTCCCTGTGTCTCTTCACATTGTCTTCCCTCTATGAGCATCTGTGTCCAAATTTCACCTCTTCATAAGGACTGTGGTCATACTGAATCAAAAGCCCCCCCTACTCCAGTAGGGCCTTAACTAAGGACACCTGTGATGACACTATATCCAAACCAAGTCACGTTTTATGGAAGGACTTCAACATACGAATTTGAGGGAGACACAATTCAACCCATAACAGAGGCTATGATCCTGGAATTTTGCCTGGAAAAGGTAGCTCTACCAACTAAAAGGGTGAGTTGAATATTAACCAAATAATATCATGCCCATTAACATACTTTCTAAGGGTATTATACAAATACAGGTAGTCTTGCCTCTATGATCTCCTTGCAAATTATCTCCCCTAACCAAACAGACTCTCAAACCAGTGCAGCCATCAGTTATAAAATGGCACCCTGACACTTCCGATGACTAGCTTGTTCTTTGTGGGTATCTGATTGCCTGGACTAAAAGAAGGAAGAAGCAAGATTGGGGGTGGGAAACCATAAAGCAATGTTCAGAGACATTTCTCTTTTTGTGTCACAATCCCTCACTTACTAAGACAAATGTTTCCTACTAAGAACTAAGGTTTAGGCTTGTCCTATCTTACTCATCTACAGTTTGGAGTATTTGAGTCAGCTCTGCTGTGGCCTTCTAAGGATGCTTTTCTAGAAACCCTCCCTTTGCTCCCCACTACCAAGACGAATCACCCACCTTCCCCTGGCCTCCCAGCACTCTGGGGTCCTTTACCATGGTTATTATTGGGTTACTGATATGTCTCCTTCAAGCAACTGTGAAATCCTTGAGGAAAGAGACCACACTGTATCACTATAACCACAGTACAAAGAAGAGTAAACATTTGTTGGAAGAAAAGATTTTGGTAAGGGTTTGCTGAATTAAAATTGGATAAAAATGGACCATTTTAACTCAAGTACTTGAGCACCTAACTCTCCCTAATGAGCAGCCATCCCCCACTTTTTTTTTTTTCCTGCAGAAACCATAGAGGGAACAAGCAGAAATGATTTCAAGTCACCCTCAGGGTGCGACTCACCATATGACTGGCTCTGGCTCTTCATGCCAGTCCTTTTCCTGGGATGTGCACAGGTGACATATCAAGAAACACAAACCACGGTTGACTCCCTTGGGAAGGTGAAAAGATGATTTTAAATAATTTTGAGCCTCTTTTAATCAAAAGTATAATGGTTTCAATTCTGTCTCACTTTATTTTTGCTGAATCTCAGCACAAAACTGGTAGTAAAAATACATGTACATGTAGTGTATATATCTTTTGCAAGAGTTTATCTTCTATGAGAATTTTTCTGTGGGATTTACTGGATTTACTGCTATTTTATTTGGGCACATTTGGATTTTCCCAAAAGGACTATATCAGCTGGCATTTGGAAATCTTAGAAATGTCCTTACACTAAAACATTCTTGAAATTTGAATCTCCGAGATGACCCACGTCTAAAGGGACTGTTATTTTATTAATGCAATTCTTTTTGCTCTAAATTTGCTTTTGTGAAACTAAATTCTCTCACAAGTTGGGACTGCCGTGGGAGGTAACAAATCAATTTAATTTAACTCTTATCAACTATAAATGATGCCAAGAGGCGAAAAGTTGATGTTAGTTGGGTTCCTATGCTAAACTAGCTCAGCATGCAGCCGAACTTTTGGCAGCCCAGAATGAATTGCCTTCCAAGGTGCTGTGTTCAAGCATCTACTCATCCACCTTTGCATTCAAATTCAGGCACTCAAGGGGAAGCAGTTCAGGGAGAGGTCCTATGACCCTCGGATGATGTCATCTAACTAAAGAATTCACGTTAGTCCTAGATTGATGACTTTCTGCAGACTGCAAAAGAAACGGAAATTTATTTTCTTATTTGATGGCATTTTCATAAAAAAAAAAAAACTCCAAGGACTTAAGAAAAAAAAAATTCCCTTCATCTCTCATCTATTTGGTTCTGTATATGCCTTGTTCTGGGGCTACACTATCTAGCTCTCACCTCTGGAGAAGAAAACCAGCTGTTCTTATTTAACACACAAGTCCATTGCAGTGCGGATAAACTCCCTCTTGCCCCATGGAGAAGGGTGTCAGGAGTAGTACAACCCAATGACAGAGCACTGTGCACCTTCACACCCCCTCTCCCTACCCTCCCAACACACCTAGTGGCCCAGCCTCACCTTTAGCAGCACTGCCACAGGCCCTGCAAGTCACTCTAGCCAGGCTGTCCTTAGAAGCTGACACATGGGATAAAGTTCTGGATGCATTAAACCAAATGCAACACATTGGACACAACTGCCAAATCTTTCAGTTTTGGCAGGATGTTGAAATTTCACCTGTTGCTGAGCATTCTGGAGTCCTGTCGCATTCACATCCTTTTTGTTCCTCCAGCACTCCAACCACACAGCCTTGGGGCTGGCAGGTTCTCTTCATCCTCACACCATGCCTGCATTGGGTTTTGCTGTTAATCACCCTAGGGTTTGCCCTTTTCCTTGAAGGCCTTTCCTTTGAAGACCTGCTAAATTATGTGTCACAGTCTTGTCATAACCACCTTCTCAAACTCTATGTTTTATTCCTTTTTTAAACCTTGCTCTTAGTGAAAGATCCTGTTCTCCCTTTTCTTTAGCCTTACATGTTGGGCCCCAGGACTGCATCACAACCACTCGTGATTGGCTGGAAAGGCGACATCTGAAGTCAGATGTGTTGAATGTGTTCATAGGTTTCCTCTTCTAATATTTTTCCCTTCTAATAAGATAACACCTGCCTGAAATCTCTCCCAAATAAGTTCTTCCCTGGTGGGCTCTTCTATCTCTCTTAACCTTTCAAAGCTTATATGAGCAACTGAACATGCATTGGGGCTGATTTAATTTTGTTGAATGTCCATAATGGGTGTTGTCAACTCTTCTGGGCCTGCTGGGTGGTGACCAGAAAATCCAGAAGTCAGAGTTGGTTGTGAGGAGCCAGGCCTCTGCCCACTCAGCTGTGAGCTCAGTAGGGCCAGCCAGGGAAATGGGGCTGCAAATCACAAGGAGAGAAAAAAAACTGTCTTCAAAAACTGGGCTGGTATAAACTTGGTACCTCCTAATTCAACACATTTTAAAATAACCCAATTTCTAAATCTTATTCCTTGAATGGGCACTGATCAGGGCACAAACATCTGGGAAGCAGGAAGTATGTCTTAGTCATCTTTGTATCTTTAGCATTGAAGACATTTGATATATATGCATAAGAAGAGACTGACAGAATGAAGGAAAGTATGTGTGGTTTCAAATAATAGATGATTTAACCCTTGGCTTAGGAATACACTTGATCTTTATCAATTCTCTATTAATTTCAAGAAATGGGAGGGATCCATGTAATAGTTTCCCTATTGCCACTGTAATAAATTGTACCACAACCTTACTGGCTTAAAACAATTCTGTTTGCCTTCCAGTTTTGGAGATTATAAGTCCAGAATCCATTTAATGGGGCTAAATTCAGATGTCAGCCAGAGGCCCTAGGGGAAAATAAATTTGCTAGCCTTTTTCAGCTTCTAGCAGCTGCTCACATTCGTGGGCTCATAGCGCCTTCCTCCACCTTCACAGCTTCACAGCATGTCACTCTGACCCCTATCTACTTCCAATCTGATCCTCCTGCCTCACTCTTAGGGTTACATAGATCCCCTCTAGGTAAGCCAGGATCCTCTCTTCATCTCAAGATCCTTGATTTAATCACATCTGCAAAACTTTTTACTGTGCATATTCACAGTAACATATTCACAGGTCCTGGGGATTAGGATGTGATCATTTCAGAGCAACAGACATTATTTAAGCCCACCACACTACCTGTAAAAAATAAGTTCATTCCATCACACCCATGTGGAAAATTTTTCCACGTCTGTCCTTGTTCTTCAGGAGAAAGTTAAAGAACCTGCAACCCTCTTCAAGAACCCTGCCTACTTCTCTAGTATTTAGTTCAAAGTTGCTGTTGAGAGCACAGATTCAGAGTCCAGCAGCTCTGAGTTTTTATGAGCTATGAAATCTTGGACAAGTTATTTTAACTAAGTTTTGTTTTCTGTAAGTTTTATTTCTGAATTACTATAATTCATTTAGTCAAGTCAGCATCTATTTTTCAGTCAATTACTAAGTGCCAAGCACTGTTCTAGTCACCTAGGATACATCAAGTGGGATAAACAAAAGAGACAAAACTTCTCCACAAAACTTCTGTGGAGTTCACATTGGAGATACACACACAAGGAAAGAATAAAGAAATAAGTAATAGAGCAAGTTAGAGGAAGATGCATATTGTAGAAAAATTTACAGGAGCAAGGAAGATTGGGATCTTGGTGTAGGAAGGCATGTGCTTTCAATCAGGACAGAGGAAGTCAGTGGGCCCCCCTGAGTAGGTGACCCAAGGCCAAGGGTCTGAAGGAAGGGAGTGAGTTAGCAACCTAGGGAGAGGGAACAGTGAGTACAAAAGTCCTCTAGATGGAACGACGGGGCATTGGAAGGACAGCAGGAAGGTTTGAGTGGAAGCAGAGAGCAGCCCTCGCCAGACAGGAGTAGATCAATGCTACAGAAATCAACCCTTTGGGAAGTTATGAGGATCGTGAGGGCCTTACAGGGCATAGTAGAGACTTTGGCTTTTACTCTGAGTGAGATGGGGAGCCACTGAAGGCTTTTGCGCAGATGCCCTGACTTGAATTGACAGCTGTATTGGGAACCCAAGGCAGGGAGGCGAGGCTAACGATGAAGACACAGGTTGGGGGTGACGGCCATAATGCAGAAGAACTGAGTCATCCACATGTCAGAGTGGTCACAGCGGAAGAAACGAGAAAGACTCAAATTTCTTGTTGAATTGGATGTGGGGTGTGAGAGAGAGGAGTCAAATATATTCTTAATCTACAGTATAGATGAATCTTGAAAACATGATGCTAAGGGCAAAAAGTCAGACAAAAAAAGCCACAATGTATAACATCATCCCATTTAAATTAAATGTCCAGAAGGGGCAAACCCATGGCTACGGGAAGTAGATTAGTGCTTGCCAAGGGCCGGGAGATGGAGGGAATGGGAGTGACTGCTAATGGGGAAGGGATTACTCACTGGGGTGATGAAAACATTCTGAAATTAGTGGAGATGCATGCACAACCTTACAAATGTACTAAAAGTCACTGGATTGTACACTTTAAAATGGTGAATTTTACGTTCTGTAAATTTCACCTCACTAAAGAAAAATAACTCATAGCATTCTGGCTTGAGCTACTGCCAGATGGAGTGGCCGCACCTGAGACGGGAAGGCCATGGGTGGAGCAGGCTACCCCGGGAAGAGTAACAGTTTAGTTTTGAACATTTTGAGTCAGAAGGGTCTATTAGGTACCCAAATAGAAGTGTTGAAAAGATACTATGGTAAGCAAGTTTTGAGTTTGGAAGAGAATTTATGCTAGAACATCCACATGTGAGAGCTGTTGGCATAGCACTGCCTTAATCCAATTTCTGTCTTAGCCTATTTTTGTGCTGCTACAACAAAACACCTAAGACTGGGTAATTCATAAAGAACAGAAATTTATTTTTTCACAGTCATGGAGGCTGAGAAGTCTGAGATCAAGGGTGTCGTTTTTTGGTGAGGGCTGCTCTCTGCTTCCACCATGTTGCTGTTTCCTCCACAAGGGAGGAAGGTTGTGCCTCCATGGGGCAAAGGCCATGAGCCTGAATGTAACCACTAAGGTGCAAGCATGGACCCAGGAGAGGACCAAAGATTGAGCCCCTGGAATCTCTGAAATTAAGAACTTAGAGACAAGCCAAAGAGATGGAGAAAGAGTGACCAATGAATAAGAATAGAATCAAGGAGAAAGATTGTTACTACCTCCCATCACTCTCCCAAGTTCACCTTCCTAATCACTTTATACAGGAAGGTCTCAGACAGTGTCAGGATGTATCACATTTTAAGGAGTCTTTTTACATGCTGTTCTCTGTAGCTAGAAGGTTCTTTCTCCTTTCTCAACTGGTTAATGCTTTCTCATCCTTCAAAACTTAGCTCAAATATCACCACTCATAAGAAGCTCACTTCCCCCAATCTGATCCAGATGTTTCCCTTTGTGTTCCTACAGCCCTGAGAATCAATTACCACAGTCCATACTCTGCGAACAGTAAGCCCAACTCACACATCAGCCTCCCCAGAGACTCTTAGACAGTGTATGTCATAGTGGCATAATAGCATCTAGTCCAAGATTCAGCACATAGAAAGTACCTTAAAAATACCCATTGAATGAAACACAAATATAGAAATGCCTTACTTCACTCAGTAGAAATGTTCTTAAGAAGTTAAATGCACATCAAAGTGCTGAGGAATTTTTCATATTCATAATCCTCTGTTAAACATAGTGGGTGGGAATGCTACTTGAATCAACTCTATGGAAAGTTATTTTATAAGGCAAAGAGTTCCATTATTCTGCAAAAATAAAAAAAATCACCTGCAAATCAGCTGTTATTACAAGCTTAGATTTCTATACATGTATTTGGCATTTATAAGCCATTTGAATAAAATGAATTTGAGGAATGGCTTTTATATTGCATTTTTACAAATATTTTAAAATATATTTGGATGTTTGGGTTAAAAATAAAATCTACAAATAACTGCAAAAATATTTGCAAATGAAGTTTTCCATCTTTAAAATGGAGAACAGGGACAGAATACCCTGTCACATTTCCTATGGATATAAACCATCCCGTGAACAGTAGTTAAAATTATACATAGGTATTTTAATGAGAATGAAAACATTGTGCTCAAGCCTTTACATCAAAAAAAGAAAAAAAACAAAAAACAAAACTCAAACACCTCTCAGGAATTTTTTATCACATGAGGGAAATTCTCTCTCAACTTTAAGAAGTTTTGTAATCTTATTAAAGGAAACATAAACTCTGACCCTGCAGTCATGCTTAGAAAAAGTAATTCCATATGTTTATTACATTAGAAAAGGTGATTATGTCAGAGGCCAAACATGCAGAAAATAAAGACAAACTCTGAAGTAAAGCCACCCCCCAATCCCTCCTCTCCCGTTTACATTAATCTGAGACCAGGAGAGAAGATTGTGGACAAGGCAGAGTGGGTGACTTATGTGACTAAGAAGGAATTCAAATTTTGGATCTGCCTTTTAAAAGAAAATAAAACAATAGTGGGGAATTCCAACAAAATCCTTTTAAGTACTGCCCTGGCATGGTCCTGGTACCTGCTGGTAAGCCTTCCAGATCCCCTGGGCTTTTGGGCCCACACTTTTTCTACTTTTCTACCTTAACGTCTGAGAAGTGTTTGGCAAGAGAAAAGCAATTTAACAGCTTGAAATCTTTCATCTAGATTTGCTACAAGCAGGGTTCAGTTACAGGTTGACTGTGTGAGCACTCTGGACTTCTTCTGGTCTCTTGAGATGCACCAAACATCATTCATCAAGGAATCGGCAGGCTAAGCCCAAAGCATGTTGCAAGAATGTTAATTTACTACCTCCTTGCTGTGGGATTCAACATAATCTTCTCAACATAAAGGTTGTCTTTCCAACAGACTGTAAGAAAGAGGTTTCATGGAAACAAAAGGAGGAACACCTTGCAAAATCAGCTGTGCAATCCCTGGCCTCCTGCACACCTAACTCAGGCTCTGGGCCGTGCGTGCCACACACAGCAGCCTTGATACCTAATTGTGCCATCACTAGAGGAACTATTTGTACGCGTCAATCACAGCACTGAACTGGCAGAAAACTGCTCCAGGCCAACCTGTTAGGGAATATGCCTTCTCCTGTGCAAAAACATGCAGCGAGATGTAATCTCCTTACATCAGCTATTGTTCAAGGCTTGTAAAGAATGTCAAGTTTGTGCGCCTGTTGGGTTTAGGGGAAGACTAGCCTGTGGACCTAAGAACACCTCTGAGGAGACTTTTTTCCCCTTAAATGATGAATACTAGCTTGGTTAACCTCTCACAACCCACGTCTCTCACTAGATTTCAAGCTCTGAGTATGTTGGTCATTTTTAACAACAAAATCTTTTAGTCAATTTTCTTGTCAAGCACATTTTTTCCCCCTATACAGCATGTATATAAACAATATAGCAGTCAGGAAAACATATGTGAAAACATATAATTACAAACACTCATTTCTCTCAGGCCAGAGTGAGGCCCTGAAATTCAGAAACATGTCGGGAGGTACTGCAAAGCTATGGTCACCGACTTTTATAGCATGGAAACTTAGCTGTCCCGCCCTGGGATAGTTCCAGCTTCAAACTGTTTCTGTTGTATGAATATTGGCCATTTCCAGATCTCCTGTGTAATCAACCCCTCATTATTCCAGTTACAAATCAGTATGTCCATAGAAAAAGCACACTGGTATTTGTTAGACAAGAGGTTGGGTTTTTGTTTTTTTTTTTTAAACCTACCCAACATCTCTTCCCCACCAGCCCTTCTGGATGAAGAAGCCTTTAAACAGAATCATGTGTGGATCTTTCTGGAAGTCCACAACACAGTAGGAAAAACCCAGCAAGGAACCGGTTTGCATGGCAGAGTACATACAAGGGTGGGTCTTTAGCATGGCCCAGGCTGGCCTGAGGATGGATGCCCAGTTGTAACAATGCCAGTGTGATGGCCTCATTCAATATGTGTCCTCTAAAGTAAAAGGATTTATGATGAATTGGACCTAGGTTTAGAACTTCAGCATCACTAATTCTCTTGCAGCGTCTGCTCTAAAATTCACTCTTTATGAAACTGAATTTTAATGCATGTCACCTTCTTGACAATAAGCTTAAGCCACATCTCATGCAATTATGACTTCTATCTGCTAGCACGTGAGCTCCATGAGGGCAAGGACTTAACTCAGAGTCTGGCAAAGGTTAGGTCCATGCTTTTTAGTTAAATGAATACATCATACTGACTTAAGTCAACCTGGAAAGGTTTCTCAGGGTTTCAATATTCTAAGAGCTTATGCATGAGAGAGCCACAGGAACACTGAAAGCTTTTAACATAGACCTGGCAATATCATTAAATTGCTGAGACCCCCATTAATTCTTGCCTCTCTGGCTCGATGGGAAGTTCTTTAAGGAAGGATCTAGGTTTTGTGCATCTTTTTAAATTCCTGCAGAGCGTGGCACTAGCTGCAACCGGTTCTGATGTTGGCCAGGAGGCAATATTTCAACTCAAAAATGTTATAATCGGTGAACAGTTATTAATTTTATTACATTTATCTTAGATTAGGATGACACTTATCCTCGTACAAGAAAGTTGTGTAGAAAGAAATGAAACAACGAAAACAAGATGAACAGAAGTAAATAACAAATTTATAATTTTTTAAATCATTTTTATTTAGTGAATGGGTTGTTGCTTCTCCATTTTATGCCCAAATAATAAAATAGCATTTCCCTAAAAATATGCTTTGGGGTCATTTTTTATCACTATTTCTTTCCTTTAGTCTCAACTGGTAAATTCCCTGCTACATGAAAATAAATCTCTTGAAGGACCACTGTTAGTCTCTTTGATAACCTGTGTTTCATAGCTTCAACATTAATGGGTACAGGTAAAAATAATAACAAATGCAACTCTTATTTGAACAATCCAAAAAAGATCCTTATGTCCTAGGAAAATACACATAAAATTTTCTATTTCTAAAAAAAAAAAAAAAAAAAAGGAGTAAAAGACATTTCTTCTTTATTTTTATTTTTTAGAATTTTTGTAGAGATAGGATCTCATTCTTTTTTTAATTAATTAATTTATTTTTTTATTATAGATAAAAATATGCACCATAGATGTGGCCCGACCCATTACCCTCCCTCCACCTAAACCTCCCCCCTCCCTTCCCCTTCCTTGGCCCTTTCCCCATAGTCTCGTGCTATAGTTGGGTTATAGCCTTCATGTGAAAGCTATACTTTAGCTTCATAGTAGGGCTGAGTACATTGGATACATTTTCTTCCATTGCTGGGATACTTTGCTAAGGAGAATATGTTCCAGCTCCATCCATGTAAACATGAAAGAGGTAAAGTCTCCATCTTTCTTTAAGGCTGCATAGTATTCCATGGTACACATGTACCACCGTTTGCTAGTCCATTCGTGGGTCGATGGGCACTTGGGCTTCTTCCATGACTTAGCAATTATGAATTGGGCTGCAATAAACATTCTGGTACAGATGTCTTTGTTATATTGTGACTTTTGGTATTCTGGGTATAAACCTAGTAAAGAAATTATAGGATCGAATGGCAGGTCTATTTTTAGATCTCTCTAAAATAGTATTTAGTATTCTCCAAACATCTTTCCAGAAGGAACATATTAGTGGGCATTCCCACCAGCAGTGTAGAAGTGTGCCCTTTCCTCCACATCCATGCCAACATTTCTGGTTTTGGGATTTTGTTATGTGGGCTACTCTTACTGGGGTTAGGTGATATCTCAAAGTAGTTT
>CAUYPK010009485.1:0-38105 GCA_963574355.1 Loris lydekkerianus
AACCCAACTATACCACAAGACTATGAGGAAAGGACCAAGGAAGGGGAAGGGAGGGGGGAGGTTTGGGTGGAGGGAGGGTGATGGGTTGGGCCACATCTATGGTGCATATTTTTATCTATAATAAAAAAAAAATAAATAAAATAAAATAAAATAAAAGAAAAGAAAAGAAAAGAAAATTTTGGGATCTAGTAAATCCAATAGCCAAATTTACCTTTGAGGAGAATGCATTCTGAAGAGAAATAAAATTCAACACGAGAGGAACAGGGACTATGAGGGCCAAGGGAATACAACTTTCAGATAAAAATGGCGGAAGGAAGGAGGAGTGAAAGTCTCACTATATATGAAATCATGCTTCTGAATATTGACAAAAACAACAGAAGTTCTAGCATCACAGAATTGAAAGTTGACCATTACCTCCCCAACCAACATACTTTCTCCTAAAATTTAGAAACATTAATTTCATTTAAAAAATTGGGGAAAAAATTGCATTTAAATTCCATAAATATTTTTTTTGTTTGGGGCATATGATTAAAAAAAAAACTTCTTTCAACTCAGAAAATCTTTTTGAAAGCAGAAGAGAAGGAGAACAATTTTATCACAGCTTGAGCATCAAGCCAGCCCATTATACCCACCCCAGAGTCTTTAAATAAGAAATATCACCCTTCTATACGGCCAAGAGCATATGACTCATTGTATACATGCCCTCAAGACAGTTAAACACTAACTAGTTGTAAAGTAAGAGGGCTTGACAGCACAATTTGTCAAAGAGGGTCCATCTTAAATTAACTTGGTAGTTAATGAGACCATCTGGGGTGGTGCCTGTGGCTCAAGGAGTAGGGGCCCATTACCAGGTGTTTGAGCCCGGCCCTGGCCAAAACTGCAAAAAAAAAAAAAAAGACCATCTGTGTTAACTAATTGGCATCATACAATGAAAAAATAAACTTGTTATATTTTTATGACCCAATGTCGTTTTGCAACTTGGAGTACAGAACCCACTGAAGTTAAGCTCCTACCCTCCCAGGGGTACTGGGAGATAGGGATGCTATCTTCCTTGATAGCAACATTTTAAAGAGATGATTGCCTGACACCTACTTATGAAAGACATTTCTGGGTCTTAAAGCTGGCTGGAAACTAATTTTGATTTTTAAAAGGTTTATATGTCAATAAAACCCAGAAACAATTTCTAATCAGTACAATTGTTTTAAAGGAAATGATCTAAGAAAAGGGAGGGGACAAAGTCTTCTCTTATTTTTAATGGGGGAGAATTAGACTTCTTTGTTTTCTTATTTCTCTAATTATTTTGATAAATAAATGGAAATCATTTTTTATGCTTGGAATTGACAATAATGGATATAATCTTGCATATCTTTTTGGGGGGCAAAAATTACTACAATTTTCTAAAATGAAAAAAACATGAGTGAGCAAAATGTCACTGTCAGACTGTACAAGGCTTTTTAATGCTTGCCTTGACAGAAAATTGCTGGATTGTCATATCTGCTTTTGCATTCCATCTATAGCAAAATGTTATTACAGTTAATGTACATGAAGGAAATGTAACCGTTTGTGTGTGTTTATAACAGCCTCTCAGATCATGGTGAGTGTTCTTTTTTGATCTGTATTGAATGCTTGACAAGTAGTTCATGTCAAGTATATAAATGAACTTTTTCTATTCAACTGTATTAAAATCCATGGGCTTACCTTGCCATTTAAATAGAAATTTACCCTTGTATTATTTTACCACATCATGCATGGGTCACTTGAAAAATATTCACTCACTGAGTGATGCAGATCTTCCAATGCTGACAAACTTTATTATCAACATCAAAAATTCATAGTAATATTAATACCAATCTCACCAGAAAATTCTTGAAATATTAGGCAATGCTCAAACTTGAGGTAGGAGATACAGATTCTTCAAAATGTTAATTTTCACTTGCAAGCTCAAATTGTATCATTAGCAACAAATACTGTTATATTTAGAGTTACGTTGTAACTCAGTAACATATAACTCAGAAATTATGCTCAATGTTTTCATATATAACTCCAGTTAAAAAAATAAGAATATAATATCAAATAAAAAGTCTTATCTGAATTATAAAGTTTAGAATTGAGGAAATAAATACCAGAAATGAATTTTATATATAAGAAGCTATTTCAGAAAGAGAACAAGATATAAGAAATATGATAGTGAATAAAAACAATCCAAGGGGTGGAAAAGAAATGGGACACATTAAAAGTAAAAAGGAATAAATAAAAAACTATGAGAAAACTTTCAAAAAGCTAAACATTTTTGAAGAAGTCAGATATAATTAAAAATGGAGTAAAGAAAAAACAACCAACCAACCAACCAATGGAGCACTATTTAATAAATTTTTAAATACTGCAATTCAAGAAAACTTTTCTAAAACTAAAAAAAATAAGAAGAGTTTTGAAACTAAGTATTGAAACCATACACCGTGTACTTGGGAAAATATAACCAAATCAACCAACATTGAAATTTATTCTGTAAAATCACTTGACTAAGGAGCAAAGAAGGGGAGAACACAGGATGATCCAGGCAAAGAGACCAAGATGCTTAACTGAAAAGAAGACAAAATCAGCTCCACATATTTCAAGACTAGTGATTTTTGACAGAAACAACAGAGTGACATGTTTAAGATACCCCCCAAACTAGCCTTTTTTTTTTTTTTAATGATTCAAGCTGATTTTCATGAATAGTGTTACTTATTAACATGTAACGTCACAAGAGATTTTATTTCCATTGACTTTTCTTCTGTGTCTATAGGAATTGCACTGCACCCAAACAAATGGCCAAAGAAATATTAACATAAAGTTTGATGTGCATTGTTAAATAATTGCTGAATTGAGACCAAATTTTAATAATAAGCACTAAAATGTGCTTAGGTAGGTCATATAAAGGAAGAGTTAGAAGGTTATATGAAAAGGTTACTAATTATCTTATTGTTGTTAACTGAAAGTAGAGGAATAATCCTTTAAATACTTGACTAGAGGAAAAGGAGACAGAAGATAGAAATTTAGTAAATTTCCATGGTCCAAAGCGATAAATCAATAAACAATAACCAAATTATGTTTGTGTGACATAAAAAATCAGCATAGTCCAGAATAAAAGTAGAATGAAACTACTAATGTTCATAATAATATATAGTTTAAATGTATGAGATTGGAAATTATAATGCTAAGTAAAATAAGTCATTAACAAAGGACTGCATATTACATAATTCTCTTTGTATGAAATATCAGAATGGCCAAATCTATAGAGATGGGAGGTTAATGGTTACCAAAATGAGCAAGGTTGATGACTAAGGTTCCTTTTGGAATAATGAAAGTGTTATAAAATTGATTGTGCTAATGGCTGCACAACTTTGACACTGTATTGAATGTGTTTGGATTGTACACTTTAAATCAGTTAATACCATGCTATGTAAATATAAAGCAATTCTTGCATACTTCTGTAGCTGGATATACACTGATGATAAAAACAACTGTGGAAAAATAAAACAATAAAAATAAAATGACAAAAGTCATTTTGTGGATCATAGTTTAGGTATTTTTATTTTCAGTTGATTGTATAACGTGGCATGAAACAAGTCAGAAATTATGTGAGACTCCAGGTGATTGTCCCTCTTGCTACTTGTGATGCTTAGAAAGGAAAGAAAAGCTGAAGGAACAGCTGGCCTAGTCCTTGCTTTGGGGCATGTGTTTTGTTGGGGTGAAGTTTGGGAGGTTCATACACACTGACTCAACTGCCAGTTTGCTTCCGGGCTATGTAATGGCAGAACATTTGATTATTGAGCATTGAACATTCTTTCCATTCTTTCTTCTTTTGAGTATTTCCGTGGTTGTTCCCAGCTCACGTGCCCCCTGATATCTCAGTGAAGAATCCTTTACCACATCTCTTCTCTGTTTTATTTTTTTTAATTCTATTTAAAATATGTGTTCAGGTTCTCAGCTTATTTTCCCCAAAGGCATGTTTCACATTCTCTGTTCTCCGTTATAGCACTAAGCAGACTTTTTTGTCTAAGTTAATTGCTCCATGCTCCTCCTTTGGAGAACCCAAGATTCATATCATGTGAATCCCTCAAGTGGGGAGGTACCATAACCATCTCGGGGAAAGTCCAACTGGTCTAAGTTGCTTTAGACTGACATAAAGAGATTTTAAAACAAATGCTAATTCCCAAAACCCACTCCAAAACATACTCAGAACTTTGGGAGTCAGGCTCTGAGTCTCTGTACTTCCTATAATTTTCCCTCGGTAATTGTGATCTGCGTAGTAATTAGTAAACACCAGTGGGTTCCTTCTGTCCGGCACCAGAATGTCCCATTTACTCTGATCAAGGAGGTCTGAGGGGAAGTGTTATAAGAGACTTCTGGAAAAGGTTCACTCACTCTTAAGATTAAAGAAGGCAGAGACATTTGAACATTCTCATGTCAACATTTCAACTCCACCATTTCTGTATCATTTTGTGGTTACGAAATAAGGCAGAGTAAAGACAAACTGAAAAATCTAAGCATAAGATGGAGAAAAAAACTGCTTGTTAAATACATTTTACCTGATTACTTGCTCAACCCAGTAGCCAGTCTTCTTTGTTATAATAAACAAGTAATTGTTTAAAATATTTTATATTACATTTTGGTTTCTTGAACCTCAGATTTGTAGGGACAGGGTGATTGAACAAACTCAATAGCTGTATCAGTGACAAAAAGCCTACTATTTCATTTCACTTTTTACATGCTGTGAGTTATCAAGAAGAAATATGTACATTAATATTTCTGCAAAAGAAAATAAAGAAAAAAAGGAAAATTTAAGTCTTTATTTTAATGCATCCAATTCTGAATGCATATTTCACTTAGATTTCGTCGCTTTAAAAAAGAATTGTCTTCTAGTCTCACCTCACAATAATTTCCCACTGAAACTTGAATATTGAGAATTTTATGGAACATATGGATGTGTTAGTTTGGGGCCTAGAAAAAGGATTTACTAATTTCTAAATAAATATAATATTTTTGGTTTCTTATTAAAGTGTCCTAAAGTTCTTAAAACGTTAGAAAGCCATCATCCCCTGTGCTTTGCCCAACCATGACACCCATTTACGTTGTGATAAATCTGAACACAGTCTAACGTTCCATAAATCCTTTAATCGTATTTCCTCTGGATGAACAAATAGAAGGTATTGGTTGAATGTTTGTGTTTAAGAGCTGTAAACGCTATAGAAAAAGCACTTCATGCGCTCAGTGGAATTGATTTGAATGATGGCAGGAAAACAGAGCTGAAAGTAATAAAAACTTTGCAAGTTGTATCAAGCTGATTTGTTCTCATAATTGCTTCATTAGACATATAGTACCATCCTCTCATCCATCAAATGACAAGGCAAAGTCATCAACTACAAAGTTCACCAACTCAAAATTTTTCTTGTTTTTAAAAACTTTACGGGATTTTTTTTTTTTTTTTTTTTTTTAATAGGCAAAGAATGGATTGAAGTAGAAATCCCCCCAAACTGCCTTGTGGTCATCGTGGGCAGATGCCAGCTTGTAATAACACAG
Organism: Loris lydekkerianus; assembly: GCA_963574355.1. NCBI lineage: Eukaryota > Metazoa > Chordata > Mammalia > Primates > Lorisidae > Loris > Loris lydekkerianus. Next base: position 5,563 of record CAUYPK010009485.1, read on the forward strand.
TGACATGGGGCTTTAGTTCATGTCGAACTTCATTTGCCTCCTATCCTCACATTCCCATATAAACATTTGTAAGGGGCAAAACTGTCAGTTGTATTAATGTTCATGGAGAAATCAGAGATGGCACAGGCAGTAGACTGAATTTTCTCCAAGCTTTCCTTATAACACATTTGAAAAAGGAAGATGTATCTTTAAACACAAAAGTAACAAAATAGCAGTAAAAACAATGAAAAAATATCCGCATAGAGTTTTGTATGGAGCAATACAAAACACATTAAGCAACGATTGTTCTTGTTTTTAGCAGCATTCAGTTGAAAAGGCAAAAAAACACAATTGAGTTTAATTCTCTCCATGAAGAATATTAAAATCTGTCCTAACCCAAGTGTAGAATATTGGAGTTGATAGAGTTTCACCAGAAAATTACATAATGACAATATTCTAAATTCCTATAATAACAGTTTCAGGGAACAAGTTTTAGTGTGGTTTTTGCTTAATGTTGAGAAATAATCCTGTGCCTATTATCTCCCACCACATTGTGACATGGCGCTTTGGAAGACACTATCGATTTTCTTGTTTCACGTCCCTGTATGAAAATTTCACTCAGGCTTTATTACTGTATGAAAAACACTGTCTCCTCCTAACGGTTTAGGAGGCATCCTTTTATAGGATAATTATACTCCTGAAACCCATCACGCTTCTGCACTGGCCTCTACTGCCAACAAGCCCGGCACAAAATCTCTGCCCTAGTTGCTCCCCGCAGCTGAGGTTCTCTGGAGGAAACATTTTCTTCTCATTCTATCTTTTTTTGTTTTTTGTTTTATCCAATTTACTTGAGGTATAATTGAGGATTAAAAGTTGTATATATTTAACTGGTACAACTTGAGGGTCTGATATACCTGTCCATTGTGTATACTCACCACGAGCATGAAAATTAACACACCCATCAGCTATCTTTCCCCCCCGCCCCCAGTTCGTGGTGGTGAGAACACTTAAGATTTTAGCAAATTTCAATTTTCATATATACGAAACAATAGGACTGAACAATACCACTGACTACAGCCACGTTGTTGTACATTAGATTTCCAGAACTTATCCTGCCCCTTGACCAACATCTCCCCATCTCCCCTCCCTCCAGCCTGGTGAGATGTACTGATTACAGATCTGGGTATAGCACTGTAACTCATTCCTGTGCAGCAAAGTAGGGTCCATCACTGGCCAAGATGCCAGGTGTCCCTGGGAGGGTGCTTGGGTTCCCTGCTGCTTAAGGCTGCTACACTCCTGGTTTCTATTTCCTGGTGGGGGGAAGTCAGCAAAGAGGTCTCTCCTGGTGCTAGGTCCTGCTCGTGAATGTTCTGCAGCGGTGCTCGTACCAGTGTCTGATCATGGGCATGTGCAGTGGGGTGAGGAGCCAGCATTAGGAGAATAGGAATGCACAGAGGAACACAGCCTTGGGTCTGGGTCACACTAGCACCTACGGTGGTGCTGCTGCTGGTGTTCAAAACTTGTTTATTGTCTGTCACACCAATGATGACGCAGTCACATCATTTTCTGAGGTGTGGGTGCTGGCCAAGAAGCTGCGTAGCTGCGGTTTGGACCAAAGGTGATTGCAACTCCAGGGATGGGCATGTCAATGCTTCAGGGAGGAAGGGAGTTGGCTTCAGGTTGGAGGGGCTGGCCCTCTCAGCCATGGGTATGGCTACAAAGGTCCTCCAAGGTGAAGGCTGTGGGCATCCTTTGCAGAACAGACCGTTTGGAAATGCAGTGGCATTTACCATCTGGCGGTACTGATAGCCCACCCTCCTGTTCTGTTCTTACCCATCCACACACGTTGTAGATATGCTGCTCGCGCCCAGTGAAATGGGTGATATGAAACCCAAGTAGTATCCAGAATCATGGGGAAGTTGGCTACTCAGCCTGCTCACTTCTTCTCTGCAAGAGGAACTCACCATTCTGGAAGTCCCTTCATATTTCTGAGATGTGACAGTGAGGAAGGAGGGTGGGATGATGCAAGCACAGCGCCATTTCTTTTCTAACCTTTCTATGTGGTTATTCTCTTTTTTCTCATTCTCACCGATGTTGCTTCACTAGAACTTGCCTTGTGAGCCGTCCCAGAACTATTTGCATTCTTAAACGGCACTAGAGGGGGAATCTGCAGGCTCTGCCTGCTCGCTGTCATCACTCCGGTCCTTTTTTTAAATAATTAATTTTTCTGCTTTAATTTTTCTGTAAATTGATTGTAATTACAGCTTTCATTACAAGCTCCCTTAAATTATCTGACTATATGTTCACCCTGTATTTTATTTTATTTAAAGCAAAAATGTATTGCTATTATTATTTATATACGCATATTGTTTAGATGAGAGATGAAGAAATTTGGAATAGCAAATTTAAATAATTTGTTTGCTGTTTCACAAAAAATTTGTAGCCTAGGTTTGGGTTGAATTTAAAATCAGTGAAAATATATTCACACTATATCCTAGCTGTACTGAAAGTCAGAAAACCTGAACTTGCTCTGTTCAGAAAAAGTAATGTTAATTTTCTTTCCCTCTCTCTCTCTCCCTCCCATTCACTCTCCCTCCCCTTCCTTCCTTCCTTCCTTTTTCTTTCCTTCCTTCCTTCCTTTCTTTTTTCATTATTTTTCCTTTTTTTAATTATTTCTCCTTGCTACAGATTGGATGCTTGCCCCTTCCAAATCTTTAAATTTGATTCCCAGTGTTGGAGGTGGGACTTAATGAAAGATGTGTGTGTTATAAGGCTGGGTCCCTCATGGGTAGATGAACGTCTGCCTGGGAAAAGGGGGCTGGGACTAAACGAGCTCACACTCTTTTAGTTCCTGCCAAAGTTCCCCAGAGCTCCTTGTTCAGAGCCTGACACCCTCCCCCCACTTTGTTTGCATCCCCATCACTGTCGCACCACTGTACACACAGGCATTCTTTTCCCTTCCACCATGAGTAGAAGCAGCCTGAGGCCCTCACCAGAAGCAGATGTCGGTGCCCTGCTCTGGCACAGTGCACAGGACAATGGGCCAAATACACCTGTTCTCTTTAAAGTCACCCAGCCTCGGTGGGTGCTATTCTAAATAGCAGCAATGCAAACAGACTGAGACACTTTCCTTTTTTCTTTAAGGAAATATTTACTGAATCAACATTTTATTATGTGTTATCATTGTTCTCATACTGGAAAAAGGAGAGTGAACAGCAAAGAAAAACCTTCCGTGATTCTATGTTACCAAAGAGGAAAGGTGAGTATTGCACTTTTCTCATCCCCATCATTAAACAAACAAACAAACAAACAAAACACTTAAAATCAACAAAAGTCCTGTCATAAGTCTTTTAATTTGGTATTTGTAACATATTGCAAATAGTATTTTCTCTCTCTCTCTTTTGTTTTGCAGTTTTTTGCTGGGGCTGGGTTTGAACCTGCCACCTCTGGCATATGGGGCCCATGACCTACTCCCTTGAGAAATAGGTGCCACCCAGTATTTTCTCTTTTACTATTGAACACATTTTTGTATTTTTAAAATGGTTTTTGAAGACCTGGGTGAAGAAATCCAAACTCCAGTCTTGCAGAGAAACATTTCCTATGTGGACATCCCTAACTTTCCGTAGAGCCTGAGTGACTTATATGGTAGTTTGAATTTTTTCTTGTCATCTGAGCCTTTCTAGTCTTACCATTTTTTCCATCCAGCCTAGACAGTAAAATGTTCAAGCACCATTAAGTCTAATTAAGTAACAGAACAACTATATGTTCAATGGTCCATTGATAGTTTATTACTTCTGAAAAATTCTAAAAATTGTGGATGAACCACACTACCATCCCTGGTTGAAGATCCACTACAGTCCTGTGGTTATGTACAAGCTTCGGCTGCAGCTTTCTCTCCCTCTTGTTTTCTTTGTGGCTTACTTTCTATGAGAAGTATTACTTTTAAAACTGTCATCAGCAATTTTCAGATTCTATCTTAACAAGGATGCTGTCTCCCAATGCACTACCAGGAATATTCAACTCAGTATCATTTGATGATTTACAGACCCGTGGCCAGCTCCCGTTCCTCCTGTCTTCACTCAGACGGGATTCAATGGCATGTGTTTTGCGGTTCTCATCAGCCTTTGGCATATTGTTCTATATTCTTAATCTGGGTTTTTTAAGGTCAGTGTATTTTGAAAAGTTGTTAAAATAATCAAGTATGTATTGTTATCCCACATAAGTAAAACATTTATCTTTCCCACTCTCCCTTCTTCCCCCTCTCTCTTTTTCTCCCTCCCACTTTCTTTCTCTCTCCCCTTCTCCTTTCTCCCTTGTTCCTTCCCTCTCTCCCTCTCTCTCTGCCTCCCTTCCTCCTTTCCTTCCTTCCTTCCTTCCACCCTTCCTTCCCTCCCTCCCTCCTTTTTTCCTTTCTTCACAGTTATTCAATAAGGTTCATCTCTGCAGTATTAGAAAATGTTCATGAGATCTTATTGCTCATGAAATCTAAATGTCAAGTAATTGATGTTTTAACACTCACACCAAGTCTATGCTGCTACACACATTTTATTGATGAGAAAATTGAGAGGGAGTCCTATCAAATACAAGGGAAGGCAGTTAGCAAGTGGAAGAGGAAAGGATTTGGTTCCACCAGGATTCAACCTCGTTGCCGACTACGATAGATTTTAAGGCGGTGAGAGTTTTCTGAGCTGCAGTGTCAGGTACTTTGAATATACTATTTCATTTCACTTTATAAAACCACGGACACCCACAATTAAGAAACACATATTACAATCAGTGTCTTTTTATAGATGAGGTTACTGGCACTGGGATTCGCATTTTATATGGGTAGTAAATAAAAGTGGGATTTATACAAAAGTTATATGAATCCACGATATATGCTGCTTTTTACACTGTGTTGCCACACAGAGCACAAAACTAACTTGTCAAAAATCCCTTGTGGCAAATAATTTAGAGAAAAGAAAGAACCCAATTCATTGGATGCGTGGAAAGGCTGAGCGCTGGGGCCGCTGCCACAAAGCAGACACATGGAATAATATGCAAACACGGCTACGGATACAATAACGCTCTGAATTAGATGTTCCTTTGTAATGCTGTGAGTTTTTTTTTCCCCCATTAAATCCTTTTTTAAAATGTTGATCATTTTTACCTTGGGAAACGCTTCACAAGATTAGAATAGATATGTGACTCCACAGAGAAAGTTTCTATGGTAACAAAATACATAAAGGAGAGAAGCACAAAAATATAATGTTCCATTCACACTGAAAGATGTGTTTATTCTATTTATGAATCTTATACCATGTTGGCTTCAATGTTAATTTCGCTTAAAAGCACATATAGTGTCGGATATTAAAGGGAACTGAAGTAAGGAAAAATCGCTTTGTATACCTTGAAAGGGAAGTGGGGACAACTGAAGAAAGCCGTGTGTAGAAGCTTCAGGTGCTTCTCTCCCAGCCCACGCCTGTCCCTCCCTCCTCCTCCAGCCGCCACCCAGATTCCTAAAGCGTCTGTGTTCTACAGGCTGTCCCTGAGCACCCGGCTGGTAGGTGCCATTTACCAGGTATCCAAGAAACGCCTTGAACTTTTATGTATCTTACTTTCACTCCAATGTACCCCCCTCTTGTAAATGTTCCTCTGGTTTATAAAACTTATTTTCTAACTAAAATTCTAATAATGGACTTTATTTATTATCTTAATAACCCTTTAAGTTTTGCTTTATTGATGTCTGATTATTCCCTATCAGAAAACCATTTTCTTTTTTAAGTTCTTACCTATGTGTGTGGGGGGGTGGGGTGGGTGGGTGTGTCTGTTTTTATTCTATGTTACCTAAAGATGAGATAAATTCTGTACAACACGCTGCCATATCTTCATCATTTTTATCTTTGAATGTAAATCCCACTGTGTTTGAGACTATGCATAAGACCACACACGCAGACATGCAGACACGCAGACACACAGACACGCAGACACACAGACACATAAACACACAGACACACAGACACACAGACACACACACAAACACACAGACACACACGTAGATGCACAGACACACAGACACACAGACACACACATAGACACACAGGGTGCCAAAACATTTTATGAAAGGGAAATACTGTATTAAAATTGTAATACTCAATACACACCGATAATGTTCGTTATCTTGTATGCTGTATCTTGTATCTCTTGGAATTGCAGAAATCAAACATGACTTGAGTATTACAATTTTAATACAGTTTTTCCCTTTCTTAAAATATGTGCGTATTTTTGGCACCGTCTGTGTGTGTATAAATATATGTGTGTGTATATATACGTATGTATGTATATATATACATATACGCTATCTTTTATTTTTTCACCATATGCACCAATGTACTAGGTTTTCAAGGAATTCTTCCTTTTCCTACAATGTTTGCTCATGTTATCACTTGCCTTTATCTCCACCACTACTGTTGGCCAGTTGGATCACAGCTAGTTATTTCAATATAATAAATCCAGCCTGTAACCTTATGTACCGACGACTACAAGTTACTTCTCTTGTTCTTTCACAGCTTGGTAAATGGCATCATCATTTACCCAGGTCAAGGCCTGACCACCTTCCCTGATTATGGTTTTTCTTATACTTCATGACCTACCTGTCACCAATTCCTGTAACAGGTAGACATGAGGAGACATTTCAACCATAGTAAGAAAATCAGATTTTGTTCTGAACATGATTAGAATGCACTGGAAGGTTTTAGAATGACTGGCTATTAAGCACACCCCTATTGCTAATTCATAGACAACCGACTGAAGTTAAATACTAGTGGAAAGAACACAAATGGGAGGTTATTTCAGTATAGGACTGAAAAAAACTATTGGTACTAACTTGGATGATTTCTGTAGAGAAAAGTTATTATCCCTCCAGATGTTCATTCTAACATGGCCACATGTGTTTTCCTTCTGATGCTAAAATAGAAGATCATTCTTATTTTAGACTTTTAATTTTTTTTGTTTTACCTATGCCTTGATGACATCCCCAGTTCTTATGCAGGGTATTACCTCACTTCATTACAGTCTGTTCAAATATCACCTCAGAAAAACCATGGTAATACATTTTATTTCTCATCAGTCACAATCTATTTCACAACCTGATTTTGTCTCTTATAATATGCAATTATATATATGCAATATAATTAATATCATATATTACTAAGTGTATATACACACATATATGTATTATATATAACAAATACATTATTCCATATAGTTTTCCATAACTGTTATAGTTGAATACTCAAGCTCACTCTAACCATAGCAGTGGCAAAGAATATGACAATTTTTTTTCACAGAATGATTGACAGAATAGAAATTCTGCCCAATATAGATTTTAGGGAAAAATGTAGAATATATTTAAGTCAGGGACACATATAGCATTTTCTTTATTTTATAGGTAAGAAAACTGAAGTCTAGAGAAAGTAGGCAAACTATTTAAGGCTATAATTAAGTTACTCCAATGTTATTCCAAAAATGCATTTTTAGTTTGTTTTGAACCCTATTTTACTTGCACAAATATCAAACAGGTAGAAAAATATATTTATTTTAAGTGTGAAAACTTTAAGCTATAAAAGGAGATGTCTCTGACTTAAACTCTCGTACCATCTTTTAAATAAAAACTCTGCAATCTTGGGAAATTTAAACATTAGGACTCTTGGTTCCTCAATCTGTTAAAGGGCAGCTGTATTTTCTTTGAAAAATTGTGGTATGAATTATGAACTCTTTAAGGGAGTAGTGGATGCAAAGCTCTACAAATTTAAATAACTGACGTGTTTGTGGTGGTGCCGGTGGGACTGACTGTGCTGCTCTTGCTTATCACTGGTAGGTTAAGTCCAAGAAGCTATAATTTGAAACAGTTTGCTAATTTTGTATAAATTGCTGTTTAATAATGAACCATCTCAAAAAAATTTTTTTAAAACAGCTATCTTTTGAATGGTACCAAGAACAAATTACATGATACATGACAAAAGCAGTGTTTTATTATTACTAAAATGTGTGTTTCTGTCTATCAAAAGAAATTATGTCTGCATTTGAATCAAATAATCCACCTGCCATGAAATTGTCACATCCATCCTTTTGAATTTGAATTTTACATTATGTTTTTATTCAATTGCACTAATTCTTACTATATTCCTATTATCTATTCCTCACACACACACACACACACACACATTATTTTACTAACAAAGAAATTACATAAGACAGTGCTATTAATATTTTTTCCTAACAATTCTTTTCTAACACAGATCTTATTTACATTAATCCTATACATTTGCACTAAATAAAGTTCTCTCTGTGAAAAATATATTTAGGGCATTTATTTTAGCCTTTATAGTACAGAGCTCTTCCCACACATTCTGTCAAAAAGCAGGCATTTCATTGTGTGTGGGAGTGTTGTCTGACAGCTTAATGGATAAATGACATATTTAAACAATTTTACTATATTAAAGATTCCTGTCTAAAGTGTTTTGAGGTTACTCTGTTCACTATAGTAAATGACATATTTTAGAAACTTTAAGCTGATGTTCCTTATTTAACCTGTCAATTTTAGTTTCAAAAATTACAGCATTCAGCCATCAGTGAAATAAGTATATTTTTTTGCCTATTTTTGTCAGTAGATTTAGGGGGTTCACATTGAATTCTGTTACATGTATATATTGTGTAGTGGAAACATCTGGGTTTTTGGTGTACCCATCACAAAAGTAGTGTACTTTATACTCCATAGGTGATTTTTCATGTCTTACCGTCCCCACAGTCCTCCCTTGTACATCTCTGATGTCCATTTAATGACTCTGCATGCCCTTTTGTAGTAACAGTTTAGCTTCCATTTATAAATTAGAACAGCTTGTGTGTATTTTTCTGTTTCTTTGATATGGACACTTAAAATGGTAGCCTCTAGTTCTATCCAACGTGCTCAAAGAGACTTTATTTCATTCCTTCTTATTGATGAGTAGTATTCCATGGTATTACCATTCCACTGGTAAATATTAATATGTATACCCTATTTTCTTTTCCACTAATAAGTTGATAGGAACATAGGCTAATTCCATATCTTTGTGACTATGAATTATACTACAATAAACACATGAGTAGAGGTATTTTTTAATGTAATGATTTGTTTTCCTCTAGGTGGAAACCTAGTAGTGGATTTGCAGAATCAAATTGTAGATCTACTTTTAGTTCATTGAAAACAACACCATACTGACTTCCATAGTGGTTGTGCTAATTTATATTCTCAAACACAGTGTGTAAATATTCTTTTTTCACCACATCTGCACCAACCACTGTTGTTTTATGACTTTTTCATAATGGTCATTCTTATTGTAGTAAGATGGTATTTCTTTGTGGTTTTACTTTGCATTTCCCTGATGATTAGAGATATTGACCATTTTTTCATGTGTTTTTTGGCCATTTGTGAATTTTCTTTTGAAAAATTCCTGTTCTAGCAATCTTCCCACTTTTTAATGGAATTGTTTGTCTTTTTCTTGCTGAATGTTTGAGTTTCTTATAGATTTTAGATACTGGTCCTGTCCTTTGTCATATACATAGTTTGCAAACATTTTCTCTTATTCTATAGGTTGTTTTTACTCTTTTGATTTTTTTTTTATATGTAGAAGCCTTTTATTTTAATTAAATCACAATGTCTATTTTTGTGTTTATTACATTTGTTTTGGGGGTCATATTCATAAATTCTGATATTGGTCAGAAGGATTTTTTTCAGATTGTCTTCTAGGATTTCTATTTAAGCAGGCCTTGCATTTAAGTATTTTATTCATCTTGAATTTTTGTATATGGTAAGAGATAAGGATCTAGTTTTATTCTTTTGCATACAGCGATCTAATTTTCCTATCACCAATTATTGAATATTGAATATAGTCTGTCCCTTCCCCACTGTATGTTTTTGGCAGTTTAAACTAGCATAAAGGATTTAAAAACCTAGGAACTCTGGCTGAGCTGATCAGTCAGGTTTGTGACTAGTAGGAGAGTAGTTCATGAAAATTGGGTTCTGTGGCTGTATTTTTCTAACATTCATATGGCAGCAAAAGGAGTCAAAGAAAATGAAGTAAGGAGAGATGTTTTATGAAAGGAAATATGAAAAATCTCCATAAATCAACTTTAATAAAACAGAGATATATAATTTAATAGAGAAAATTCAAAATAACTATCATAAGAATGTTCAACAAAGTCATAAGAACAATTAATAAACTAAGTGAATATTTTACCAAAGGTAAGTTATTAAAAAGTACCAGATGGAAATCTTAAAGCTGAAAAATATAGTAACGGAACTGAAAAAATTGCTAGAATGGTTCAACATCAGATTAGATTAAGCAGAAGAAAAGATCAGTAGACTCAAAGATAGATTATTAGAAATTAATTCCCTTAAAGAAAACAAAAAGAAAAAAAAAAAAAAAGAGTGAAAAAAGCTCTGGAGACTCAGGGAAACCATCTAGCAGATCAATAAACTCATGTAGACCTCAAAATGAGAACAAAGAGAGAAAGGAACACAGTGGATTCAAAGAAATAATAGCTTAAAACTTCCAAAATCCGAGGGGGAAAAAAAATGGAAATCCAGACTCAAGATGTCAATGGGTCTCTCCTAATAGTATTTCAAAAAATTCCACACTGACACATTGTAAACAAAAAAATAACCAAAAGAATGGAATTGGAGTGTTTCTAACACAAAACCAGGATGAATGCCTATGGTGATGGATATCCCAATTACCTTGATTTGATTAAAAAATTATATTCCTGCATCAAAACATTGAATGTGCTACAGACATATATATGGCACACAAAAACATACAACAGCAATGATGATCAACACTCAGCAGGACACCACCACATGTGTACATGAACACAGCTCTGCAAACATGATATACCAAGGTTATGAAATCTTGCCAAATTATTTATGCAGTCCTGCGAACATAAGCACACAGTGCCAAGTCTTTGTCCTTAATCATCAGAGCTTGTATGATGACAGCTCTGATGGTCATTCCAGAAAAACAGTCCCCAAATTGTGTTGAGTGTTGGACCAAGTGCAGGCATTGTTGAATACCATCCCAAAGGGAGGACTTCAAAGGTGAACTTAGTTATATTCAGGAATGAAATAGCACTTGTTACAGGATGAGTTCATGAACTGAATTACCAGACCTCACATTTATACAATAATTATGTACCTATAATGTTTAAAAATATTTTTAAAGTCAAATACAAAGCAATAATTTTGAAAAGAGCAAGAGAAAAGTAACCCATCATGTATAAGGAATCTCTCATAGACTATTGGTACAGTTTTACATCAGAAACCTTGATGGTCAGAAGGGACAAGTAGAAGGACATACTCAACTTGAATACTATGCTAAGAATATTGTCTTTCAAAAATGAATAAAAGGGGTGGCTCATGTGGCTCAAAGGAGTAGGGTGCTGGCCCCATATGCCAGAGGTGGTGGGTTCAGCCCCGGCCAAAAACTGCAAAAAAAAAAAAAAAAAAAAGAATAAGAGACTAGGCATGGTGGCTCATGTCTGTAAGCCTAAATTTTGGAGGCAAAGGAGGGAGGATTTATTGAGGCCAGGAGCAAGACCCCTTCTCTACAAAATGTAAAAAATATAAAAAATTAACTAAACGTTGTGGCATGTGCCTGTAGTACCAGCTACTTAGAAGTCTGAGGCCAGAGAATCACATAAGCCCAGGAGTTTGAGGACTTAATGAGCTATAATGTTGCCACTGCACTCTCACCTGATCAACTGAGCAAGACCTTACCTAAAAAAAAAAAATAAATAAATAATAATAATAAAAGCAATAAAGACAGATAAAAGACAATGATACATGGGCGGCACCTGTGGCTCAAGGAGTAGGGCGCCAGCCCCATATACCACAGGTGGTGGGTTCAAACCCAGCCCCAGCCAAAACTGTAAGAAAAAAAAAAAAAGACAATGGTATAAATGATAATAACTATAATGATATGCTAATGGATACATAAACAAAAAAAAAATTTTAATTGTCTCGGTGCCTGTGGCTCAAGCGGCTAAGGCGCTAGCCACATACACCTGAGCTGTTGGGTTTGAATCCAGCCCAGGCCCACCAAACAACAATGATGGCTGCAACCAAAAAAAAAATAATAATAAATAAATAAATAGCCAGGTATTGTGGCGGGCACCTGTAATCCCAGCTACTTGGAAGGCAGAGACAGGAGAATCACTTAAGCCCAGGAGTTGGAGGTCGCTGTGATGCCACAGCACTCTACCCAGGGTGACAGCTTGAAGCTCTGTCTCAAAAAAAAAAAAAAAATTAAACTGTGACCTCAGTTAACATGAAATATGTATGTTGGGGGGATAAAAATGTGGCTTTCATAGGCAATATTATATGTTTGTTGCTAGCCTCATAGCAGATAAAGATATTATCTATAGATGATATAACATCAGAAAAAGAGAGAAGGGGATCAAAGCATATCAATTCTAAACAATCTGTGAAACACACAGAAATACAGCAAGAATTCTGCAAGATAGAAAGATAACTAATAAAATGACAATAGTAAGTCCTTCTATGTCCATCAGTACTTTGATTTTACATGGAATAAACTCCCCAGGCAATAGACATAATTGTTACAGGACTGAGGTCCCTATGTCATTGTTGGTTATCTTCTGGAAATTGTTTTCACTCATATTCTCTGGTTTATGGCCCCCTTTATCTTTTAAATCAGCAAAAGTCCCTTCCTATAATGCTCACTACTCTCTGGTCTCCAACTGAAGAAAATTATTTGCTTTCAAGGGTTCATATGATTAGAGTGGGGATTAATGTCTTTATCTTTTAAGTTCCATAAGTTTAATTACATCAGTAATTTTGTTTTTACCACATAAGGTAATATATTCATAGGTGCAGACAAGATGGGAACTGAAGATCCCATTCTTGGCAAGGGAAACCCCCTCCAAAAAAAAAGGAAAAAATGGAGAAATAAGCTGAGCAAAGTGGAATAAAATCAGTTTAGGTAGTTTACTTTTAAACCATAAGCTAAATTACTTATCTGAGCAGTTCCTGCTTTTCCTAGAAGCCTGGATTGTAAGGGATACATCTAGTAAATACCCCTGCTGGGTCTGTAAACGCTCTGAAGATTAATGGCCATAGGTGAAGCTACATGCAAGGCCCAGGCAGAACACTAATGAGGCTGTCCCCTACCCAGTCAACAGACAAAGCAAATACTCATTGTGGGGATTTGTATTACGGCCAGGGCAAAGATCAAGGGAACAGCTCAAGTCCTGAAATATAAGCAGGCGACGTTGTATCCCTTTATCACAGAGGAAGACACTTCTGCATGGAGATCAGAGGAAAATCTTCTGGTACCCCGATTCTTCAGAGGAGACTGAAGCCATATGACATCTGCTCCACAGAGAACTAGTGAGGATTAAGCTCCCCTAGGAATCTGTGTGTGTGACCACAGACAGGAGGCTGCCCCCACACAAGGATTAAGTTTCAGATTTTTCAATGCTGCTCAGACCCTTAAAGGTAATGATTATAGATAGAATAAGAGCCGACATGCTCACTCAGAGAAACTGCTGATGTTTTGTTTCCTTCCTCAGCTTATCCTCTGGGCTAAACGAGCAAATAGCCTTCAATAAAAGCTGAGCAGAACAAACACTCAGGGCCATTTGTGGGAACTCTACAAGCTAGCGATGGTCCCCTGTGTTCCCACCTTTGAAAACTCTATTCTGCATGTCCTTTTATCTCTTCCATTTTTAACTTTATTTTTCTTCAGTTGATCATTGCCAGCTCTGCAGGTCTTAAAGGACCCTGCCACCAGGGCAGGACCCCACAATAGGTTCCAGGGATTATGGTGTGGACATCTTTGGTAGGACCAGTCTACCTGTCTCTCTCTCTCTCTCTCTCTTTCTCTCTCTCTCTCTGTTTCTCTCTCACACACACGTTATACAAAACTTTTAAAAACCAGGCATTACCAAGAAATATGAGCCTAGTTTGAGGGCTTATACTTTTGATAATTAGAGTCATTATCTCATTTACCCAACTGCTGGCATAACTGAAATTATAATTTCCGGTCTTTGGTACTTCATAACCTGCTCTAGGAAGCCTAAAGTTAGCATCCAGAAGAGTATGAATCATGTTAAATATACCTAAGGGAAAATCATTCACTTACACTCCCTCCATATTCCATCAACATGAGAATCATGCATTTTTTTTTTTTTGGGGGGGGGTGCTTGTTGTTAAGTAACATTTTTGCATATGTAGAATAAATTAGTACCTGTGTTTATATTTTTGTTTAATGTTTCCACACCCTTAAAATATGTATAATACAATTTGTTACACATTTTCAGGCAAATATTTATAGAGTATCTAGTCTATGTCCCACTCTTTCATGTTCACAGGAAACATGGCAATGGACTGCACAGTGTCTCTACTCTTGTGGAATTTTATTGTAGGTATTGCATTCTGTTAGGTTAAGGAGCGGAGTGAAGAATGAAATTAAAGTTGTGTGGAGCTTCCATGTTGATGAATGAACGAGGTGCTAAGGGGGTGATGTGCCTTGAGAAGTTGTGGAGATTCTGTGACCATTTTCCTATCCCAGCCTTATGCATCCCTTCCATTCGCCTGTTCCTGAGTCCTATTATTTATAATATACAAATAATAGTTGATAAAAAGTTTTCTTTCACTTTTCAAAAATTAAATTTCTGATATATCAGCTGACTAAAAAATTCATTTAGGTACTACTTCAGTTTTAAAATGTAATTAAAGAAAATAATGCTGGATTGGCCCTCAGCTAGTACTTCTGAGAATCCTGGAAGCTATAGGTAGGAATTTAGTGATACTGAAGCTCTTTGGTTCTGGTAATTATATCAGTCCAAAAACTATCCATTTAATAGTTTCACTCAGGTTTTCACCTGCTGATAGAGGAGTATTGGTCATGAGCCACAGTGCAATATCAGAGGTAAGCCTTTAAAGAAAAGTAATTTGGCATGCTTTATATACTACCAGCTATCAGTTTTCATTATAAATCAACACTATTTAAGATTCTGTGCATTGACAGACAAAAAAAAATCAATGTATCACTAAAAATAGTCTGTAGAGAGACCTATACTAACACAGGTCCTTAATTTTTTTTTTTTTTAATAGAGACAGAGTCTCACTTTATGGCCCTTTAGTAGAGTGCCATGGCATCACAGCTCACAGCAACCTCCAGCTCTTGGGCTTAGGCAATTCTTTTGCCTCAGCTTCCTGAGTAACTGGGACTACAGGCACCCGCCACAACGCCCAGCTATTTTTTTGTTGCAGTTTGGCCAGGGCTGGGTTTGAACCCGCCACCCTCGCATATGGGGCCAGCGCCCTACTCACTGAGCCACAGGAGCCGCCCCAGGTTCTTAATTTATAAAAGTAAAGAATTGTACAAAGGTAGAAAAGGGTTGTTGCATTAATAAATACATCTGGACTAATTGTATATCTACATGAAATAAGAGAACCTTGACACCGAAACACATACACAAGGAAACAACAAAAAATGCAAGTAGAGGGTGGCACCTGTGGCTCAACGGAGTAGGGCGCCGGCCCCATATACCAGAGGTGGTAGGTTCAAACCCAGTCTTGGCTAAAAACAGTAAAAAAAAAAAAAAAAAAAAAATCATGTAGATGATGGGTCAAAATAAGAAAGATAAATACAAAGTTGTAAATATGTGATGATAACAAAAATTTCATGAATATGTTTCAAGACTATGGAATGGGCAGAGATTTCTTACATAGGACACCAAAAAGAAATGATTGATAAATGGAATTATATTAAAATTAAATAATTTTCATGAAATTACACTATTATGAGGGAAAAAAACAATACAAATTAAACACACAAACAAAAAACGGGCCACAGAGTGGAAGACATGTGGAATAGATATTGCCGAGAAAATATTAATGTCTAGACAATATTAGAAACACAGGCAGAATGCTTTCAAATCACTTTGAAAAAGACAAAAAATATAAAAGTAAATCATCAAGAGACTTGAAATGGCACTTCATAAGGATGGTTAAAATGCCAATTAACGAAGTGACTTAAAGCAACAATAACAAAAACACTTAATATCATGTATCACTTTGCAATTACCAGAGTGTGCTCACATTTTGGATGTGGGAGGGAAGGTGGGAGGAGAGTGGAAGTGGACTCACAATACTGAATGTTGATGAGGACATGGGGCAATAATAAGTAACAATATTGGTGGGGAAAGTAAATAATCCAAACACTCCTCCACAATGAACATATAAATATTCTGTCTCACAAATTCCACTGACCATATACATAAAGCAGCAATGATTACAAACACACACCAATAAATTTATGTAGGTATACTCACGAAAGTATTATTGGTAGCATCCTCCAAATTGGAAAAAAAAAAAAAAGACTTGTAACAAGTGGAATGGATGGTTACATTTTGGACACCCATACAAAATAATATTAAATAGCAATTTAAATTGACAAACTAATCTTACATACAGCATTAAAAAAACCTGTAAATGATGGTGATACACCTCAATATTTTTTCATATATATAAAGGTTAAAAACAGACAAGACTCAGCTTGGGGGCTACCACAAGGGATAATTTTTGGCAGGATCTATATGAAGGCTACTTCTGGAGTCCCAGAAATGTTCGATTTCTTTAAATGGGCAGAGATTACATGATTAAAGTCATTCTGCATTTAGGAATTTTTACCGTGCAATTGATTTGTGTGAACTGTACATATGATTTGTTATTTGTATATGTTGTTATGTTGTGTACTTGCATTTATGCTTTACTTCAAATTATATATAGAACAGATCATTTAGGATTATACCATCCAATGTTTCAATTCCTTACCACTTACTTGTAGTTACAACATTAAAAAATGTATCTGAACCTCTCTGATCTTGTTTCCTTATATGAGAAATTAAAAATACATTACTGAACGAAAAGATTTTGGAGTAATGAAATTACTAACATTTTTACATATTTTTATGTTCCAGACTTTGTGTATTCCATGTAACACTCACAATAACACCATAAGGAAAGTTGGTTAGAGATGTGGGCATTCTGTGTTAGAAGTCATTAATTATCTTGCTGAAAGTTATGGAGCTAGTAAATGGCACAGTCAGGATCCCTTTTTCTTATACTGCCATGCTTCCAAATATAGTGTTATTAATAAAAGGCAAGAATATATTTATAGTGCTAGTGGTGAGAAATCTTTTGTGTGTGTGTGTGTGTTGAGAAATCTTTTGTGTTTCAACTAATAGAATTTCAGCTCAAATATGTATAGAACAATGATGGAAATTTTGTATCTGTTAAAGAAATTTGCAAAATAGTCAAAAACGTACCTAGGAATCAGCAATGTGTAGGATAAAGACATGGCCACTAACATGCACCTTGCTGTTTCCTATAAACAGAGAATAAAACTGAGAATACTGGCTTGGATCCTAGACATACCCTTGTCTCCAGAGTGTCATAGTACTATGGTTGGCATGAAATTACATGGCTGGAGAGTAGGGAGAAACAGCACCTTAAGAACATACATATCTGTTATCTTTATTTTATTCGTGTGTAAAGATAAGTTCAGAGAAGACAAACAATAAATGTCTATCACACACTAACATAGAAGCATTCAAGAAATGGAAGCTGTTATAATCATTTGAGTTATGTTTAGAGGAAGAAGTCCTCCCCCTTGTTTTTTTAAGCCTTTATCATATTATAAAAGTGAAAGTGTGTCTTCTCTCCTACAATATTCTTTCAATGCTTCTCAGCAAAAGCTGGTATGCTATTTCCACTTTTACAATATCCAGAATTGGAGGTTCATTTAAACACCTTCTTGTAGCTGTCTTTGACTGAAGAATAGAGAAAACATAAAGGTGGGCAATTACACCTCTGCGTCATGGGTCGAGTTGAGATTCTTCTCCCGCTGTCTCCATTTTCCCCAGAATGAGAGAGAAAGTGCCACTCATCGGGTAGTAAGGATGCTTAATAGGGCTTATCCCTTAGAACATTTTTATAGATGACCTAAGGCTTCCTGTCTCTCTTTGTCATCAAAATGTGTTTCGAACTGCTGACAGTCGGGCTAAATCCGGAATGGAATGAGATTGATCACAGGATTGTTTTTACACTCCTTAGCATGTCTCTGCTTGAATATAAATCTCAAATTCAAAATCCAAAGACAAATGCTTTTTTACATATTCATTATCAGGGATTAGGCATGTGAGTTCAGATAATCTAAACCTGACTCTAATACCCTAGAGGCCTAAAGAATTAATGACTTCCAAAATTAAGTCCGAGCAGTGGGAGATGCATTAGAACAGTAGTTCTGATATTTGGCTACGTGTGAGAAATGCATTGGCAGCTCTTAGAAATATAATGCCAGTCTATATAACAGACTAATTAAGACATAATCTTTGGGGGAAAGTCCTCAGAAGAGTATTTTCTAAAATGCTTCCTTAGGTGATTAAAAATTTTCCCAAACATTGCTAAATTCTATGAGAAATAGAGTATCTTCCTATAAACCACTGCATTAATGTCAGGAAGAATTTAGCTTAATAAAGATTATTTTTCGTCCATTTACTTTAGCATGCTTTGGAAATATTTGTTTGATATCACTTGAATAATTAAGTACAATGCAGAGAATAGGGTTTAGATTTTTCCCTTTTTTAGTTCACTAATGAATCTAAGCACAAATGCTGAGTCAAACCTCTGCTTTTTTTTTTTTTTTTTTCATTTACCTCAGCTGAGTAGAGATAAAATGTACTTCAGTTAGGGAAAGAAAAAAAATATACTCAAAATGCTGAACTTGCTTTTGCTATAAGTAGAACCAATTACTTTCCTGGCTATCCTACACACATAAAAGGTATCCGATGCTCAAGCAAGTTTCAAATTACAGGCACGGACTGGTCTTACTTGCAGATGTTAGTCACTGGTGGTATTGTCATTCCTAGGTCATAAACAGGCTTTGTCAGCTGATATTGTGAGGTTTTTTGTTGTTGTACAAAAAGCGTGAGTTTTTCATTTACAATATGCCTATCTATTTGTTCATCAATCACATATAGTTTTTATAATAATGCAAAATTAAGTAAATACATGCCTATGTATTCCCAAATGCGCCACCTGATTTTTTCTTTCGCTAAAGTAACTTTCTCCTAAATACCTCCTTATTTCACAGTCAGGTAGAAGCCAAATTTTATTTTATTTTTCTTTTCTTTTCTTTTTCTTTTTTTTTTTTTTTGACACAGAGCCACAAGCTGTTGCTCTAAGTAGACTGCCGTGGCATCACAGTTCACAGCAACCATCAACTCCTGGGTTCAAGCGATTCTCCTGCCTCAGCCTCCCAAGTAGCTGGGACTACAGGCACCCACCACAACGCCTGGCTATTTTTTGGTTGTAGTTGTCATTGTTTTTTGGCAGGCCCGGGCTGGATTCGAACCTGCCAGCTCTGGTGTATGTGGCTGGCGCCTTGGCTGCTTGAGCCACAGGTGCCGAGCCTTTATTTTCTTACTATATATTTTTTTAGGATGATTTTGCTTTGTTCTTTGTTTTACACACATGTATATTATAAATCTATATACACACACACATATGAATATACATGTGTGTATATTTACAAATCTAAACCTCACACACATTATCTCCTTTATAGAACACAGATGACAAATACATCACTAGAAACTTCATCTTTAATAATTTAAATGAGCTAATACCCATATTACTGTTTAAAAAACTTAAATAATAGGTATAACCAGAATATATTTTGAGAGCAAGAAAAATAAATAAAATTCCAGTATTACAATATGTATGTCTTGTTACTATTACTTATTATGTATGTGTATGATGATGTTAAATATGTTGTTCTTCCTTAGTAAATTACTACTTCATAAATGAATGATGAACTAAATCTAAAGATAAATTGATGAGTGAATAAACACTTTCTGTAATATCTGTCTGGGGTACCTAGTACTAGGTTTCAGAGAAAGGATGATTCTGTTTATGATTTTCAAGGAAAAATCTGGTGAAAATAAAAGTGTGTTTAATCCAACTATTTATGAATACCCATCTGCCATATAAACATTCAACAATTTCCACAAACTCAGAATAACCAATATATAATTAAAATAAAATTATAGTTTCAGAGCTAAATGTTTTCTCATTTTACTTATTCAACAAACTTAAAACAGATTGTGAGACTTCTATAAGAAAAAAAATAGATAAAAATCTTTACAGAAAGATATTATAATAGACATAATTAAAGACAGATATATACCATACTAGAACAGAAAGCTAATTTGAAGCTAAAAATTGTTCCCGTATTTTAATATAGTCAATACAGTGTGTATAGGTTCCACAACCAAATATTATGTGGAGCTCATTTTTCAAAGAGGCTTACAGGGGTAACTTGTCATTCATAATGCCAGGACTTTGGACGAAGCAATATTAACGCTGATATTATGCCATTGAGTCAGGATTAATCAATGTAATAGAATAGAGATTCCATAAACTAGCAATTTTGATTAGATGACAAAGGTTGCTCGTAGGTCAGTAAGGAAAAAATAGAAAGTTGAAAAAAATAAAACTAGAAAAGAAGTGACATAAAAAATATGTACTCAGCAATGAACTCTATCTTCAAAGGTCAACATCTTATGAGATGAAGTCTTAGATTTAAAAGTTAAACAATGAACAAACCACCTTGAAAACACTGATTAGAAAATGATAACTGAAGTTTTGATACCTGGGAATATCAAAAGATTTATTTTCTTTCTTTCTTTTTTGAGATAGAGTCTCACTCAGTTGCCGTAGGTGCAACGAGTGCAAACTCCCTGGGAAGACCCTCAACTCCTGCTCACTTCTGTGTCCTCAGTGGTAAGACCTGTATCTCGTGCAGATGTGGTGCTTAATATTTATCATTGAAGAGCACTTTCAGATCATGTGATTTTATTTTTGAATATCTATGATTGACCTAGGAACTAACAGCAGCAATAAGGTAATTCAGTAAGGTTATTTTTAAAAGAATAATTTACACTCAAATTTACCACAAATATTCTATAAAAATGAGTAAGTAATGGAAGAAAAAACACATTTTCAGGGCATAAAGAAAAGTTACAAATGCTGAGGATAAATTTGAGACACCTAAAGAAAATTATATTATTTAAATTAAAAATTTATTGAGATATAAGAATAGAGATGTACAATGGAAGACTGTACATTACTTTTGATTAGGAAATCTTAAAGATGTTTCAACATAATAATAATTTCAAGTTTGTCCGTTGAAAATACCAGTCTCTCTATGGGTGTCGCCTGTGGCTCAGTGAGTAGGGCGCTGGCCCCATATACCGAGGGTGGCAGGTTCAGCCCCAGCCAAACGGCAACAAAAAAATAGCTAAGAGTTGTGGCAGGCACCTGTAGTCCCAGCTGCTCGGGAGGCTGAGGCAGGAGAATCGCGGAAGCCCAAGAGCTGGAGGTGGCTGTGAGTCCTGTGACGTCATGGTACTGTACCGAGGGCGGTAAAGTGAGACTCTATCTCTACAAAAAAAAAGAAAAGAAAAGAAAAAAAAAAAAAAAAGAAAATACCAGTCTCTCTCACACACATATATATTTATATTATACTTAGGAGGTTATATATTTATTTTATCTGAAATATTGCAGAGAAAATGAATAGGATATTTACATTTTATTCTCTTGTTGGTCTGAGTTTTATTTATGTATGCATTTAAAAATATTTTATACTAACATATGTTTTAAATGTACATTAAAAGAACTACACATAAGTGACATGTATACTTCCATAAATGTGCAGCTTCAACAAAAATGTCAAACATAGTATTGTTTTTAATCATAATGAATGTGAATATTAATATTAGTTTTTTTCAAAATTATGATGTGTCTTCATAGTATTTAATTATGAAGAACTGGACATCACCTATAATTAATAAGGAAAATTTAAATTGCTCTAAAAAATGAAAATAGATGATATTAACGCTCATACAGTCTGTGCCATATATCTTGAGTTCAGATACAGAATTATATATAAGACATATTTCTGGGTGACAGTTAGGGCCCTCTGAGTTTTTAACTGGCCTTGAATTATCTTTCACAGATGGCCAGGTTGTTAAGCAGATGGCTGCTTCCTTGACCTTTAAAATGTTTGTTTTTCTTTTTATAATTACCTGTGGCTTAAACTGGACCAATTCTTAATTTTGTATAATTAGGATTTATCATGTGTATATGGAAAACTATTACTTAAACAATTAAAAAGAATAAACATATTTATGAATAAAAGATTTCAATAAAATGCATTATCTATTGGGTGGGGAATTTTAGACTGGATTAACATTTCTGAATTAAAAGACATGCATTTTCTACTCAGTGTGTAGATAGGACAGACATCTTTGCTTTTCCCATTTCCTGAATTTTATATTTCATGGAAATGTATTTTAAGGTAGGAGCTTAAGAGAGGCTTTAGTAGAAATAAACACCCCATTTGCCTTTTTTTTTTTTTTTTTTTTTCAGTTTTTGGACAGAGCTGGGTTTAAACCCACCACTTCTGGTGTATGGGGCCGGCGCCCTACTTCTTTGAGCCACAGGTGCCGCCCATCCCCATTTGCCATAACTGTGAGAAAGGGAGTTTTAGTTTTTAATAAGGGGTGTATACTTTGATCTGGCTGTAGAGGATTGTTCCAGATGTTGATCTTGCCGATGTGTTCCACAGAGGTGATACTCCATGGAATACATCGTTACTAGAGGACATTGTGCTTGTTCAGAGACTTGGGCTTTGTATAATGCTTCTTCAATTGTAAAATGTGGAAGATAATGATGTCCCTTCAAATGATTCATATGACGGTTAAACAGAAGTATTCAGAAGGAAAGCATAGGAAGTATGTGTATTTACCCTAATCATTGTCCATCAAACAAGTCATTCTTAATACGTGCCTGCTAAATATTGACATTATCTCTTCTGACCCCAAAACTGTCATAGGGATCTGGGTCTCCTCTTTACCCAAATGCTTAAGCTCAGAAATATTAAGTTGTACATACATGCAGCGACACACAAAATCAGTGCCTCAGTTAATATTCAATCCCAGCCTGGCTCCAAAGTTTGCCTCTTTTCTTTATATTTAAAAAATAAATTACTTTGTAAACATTTTTCAAGTCTTTAGTAAATTGTATTTTTGCTTGATTAAATCTGACGCTACAAGTTTCCAACTTTTTAAGAGTTAGTATTTAACTTGCCCAAGAGAATAAGATTGTCTTGCACACTTCACTAAACTGAAAGCAAGAATGTTCCCTTAGCATGTTTGTTGTTGTTGGCAATTTAATTATTTTCTGGACTTCAGTTACTACAATTGTGTAATAAAAATGCTTTCATTAGACAAACTTTACACCCAATTCTAGTACTACCCAATATGTCAGGGAGGGTCTGCACGCATTGCTGGGTTAGGGAATCCTCGGTTCACATCAGCACTCACGGCAGCAATCATAGCACACCCGTATGTGACAACTGACAAAACCTTTCCGCTGAACAGGAATGGCAATTATTAGGGTGGGTCTAGATCTAAATGGGCTTTAATCTTTACACACACACACACACACACACACAGAAAGGGTTCCAGCAAAAGTATACAGAGGGTGCCAAAAAATTATTAGACATGTTAAGAATGAAAAAATTATATTAAAATGTAATAATATATGCTGGTAAAGTGTGCTATCTCATATATTGTATCTTGTATCTCATGTAATTGCAGTAGGCAAATGTGACTTGGGTATTACAATTTTAATATAGGTCTTTTTCTTTTTAAAAATGTGTATACATTTTTTGGAACCTTCTGAGTTTGTATATATATGATATATATGTGTGTGTTAAAGACTTTATATATACAAGGACATACACTTATACGGGGACTTTCTAGAACATCTCATTTTTATTAAATTAAATAGAAGGAATGCTTGGGATTTGCAGAGAAAAGAGAGGACATGATTGTAATTCTGTCCATTTTCAATACATACTTTTTAACTCATTACACATGTGTTTACTCATCATTGAATTCTAATCAACCTGTGCCAAACAGTACACTGTCCTATTTGGGGATATAATATAGACTTTCAACTAATTGCTTCTTATAAATTTGTAATGTCATCTCTAATACATCTGTTTGTATAGCTTTAAAAATGCACATATCATTGTGGCCTTTACATTGAAATAAAAATATATAATTTATAGATATTCAGAACATATAGGATAACATAAATGGTATTTATAGTAAGGACTTCCGAATTTTATGTTCTATGTAAGTTTCCCCTCTCTGTCACATCCTCTTCACCAGGGTATATGTCCAAATGCCTAATTAACATATCAACTTTGATATCTCAGAGACTAAAACTTCACAGGCAAAGTCTTGATTCTACCCTAAAAGCTATTCTCACATATTTTTCATATAAAACGATAGTATCATCTCTTTAGCTGAGCTCAAAATTAAAATCATAGATGCTTATTTCCTTTTCCCTTCTCATAGAAAAATCACCAGGAATCTCCTTTCTCAAGTCTTATCTCACCTCTAACACTCTACTGCTTAAGCCACTGTCTGATGCACGGACCAGGCCGGAATCTTCTACTGGACTTCGTGCTTTTTTCTTTGCCATCTCCCGTACCAAGTCATACAGCCAAAATGACTTACTAAAATTCTGAATTTCCTATATCAAATTCACCAGGAATTCATCTTTGGAATTAGAATGCGTAACCTTGTCTTGTTATAGTCCACACAGGTGCATGGTGCACTGTTCTCTCTCTATCTTCAACAAGTTCGTCTTTGACCGCTCACTGTTATTCAGATTTCCATCCACCCTGGTCATCTGTCCTTGCTCAATATGACAAGAGAGTTCAAACTTCTAAGCTACTATCATAGCCTTTCCCCTACCACGGAGTGCACTGATGCTCAGCCTCCTCGTGACTGGTTGTTTCTCATCGTTATTCTCCTAATCCATTTTGTTCTTTACACTCAGTTTTATCTACATCCTGGTATTTCTCACCCTATGAAATTAACTCATTTATGTCTTTGTTCACTAGGTTGCTTCATTTCTTCTGCGTGAATAAGGAAGCTCCCTAAAGTCAAGGACTGTCTCATCTCAACTTTACCATCTTATCTCCAGCATCTGTCTTAGTGCAACATAGAAAATGAGCACTTAAAAAATATTTATTTCAATTAAAAACACAATAACTAGCCATTGCTTTCTTTGTATTTATAAGCCTTTACTCTTCCTTTTCTAGATGATTGTTTTAACTTGGATATTTTGAGCTGCTGGTTGATTTGGGTCAAATTCTAAACTGTTATGTTTATATTAAGTGATAATTCTGTTATTCTAATGTCATGGTTGCCCTAATATTTTGATATACATATTTGTGAGAAACAAATTTGACTTGCATCTTATCACTCAAAACATTTTTAATGACGCCATTATAAAAAAGTTTAGGCAATGAAATTCTCCCCTAATTACTCTCTTTCCATGTATGGAAAAAAAAAAAAAAAAAAAAAAAAACTCCAAAACCCTAATATTCACGCAGTTATTTCATACTGGGCACCACGCACAACTTTACTTCTGTTTCTTTTAGAAAAGTTTATTTTGTAGAACAAAATCAGAGAAAGGTGAAGTTGATAAACTTTTTATTCAATTAGATGTATGCATCTTATTACAACAGTTACAGTATTTAAATTCCTTCTCTGTATACCAAAAATGTTTTAACGTATTTTTTCTGTTCAGATATAAAATGATACAAAGAAAAAACATTATAATATTTCTTAAAAGTAAAAGTTATTATTTAATCTATTGAAAGAGAATATTCCCTTTTATTTAGTTTTATTTTCACTTTTATTTGAATCTCCCCAAAATGACAAATACAGTACTAGTAATATCATTCTTGATCCTAAGTCTCATGAGACTGTTCACTAACCACAGGGAAATAAATTATTTAGATAATTCTGCCATCAGTTATACATATACATACATGTAGCAGGGTAAAGCCATAATAGAATTTGAAAGATTATGATCCGTTCTTCTTTCTACCAACTTCTAATGGTGTGAGCTTGTGCTAGTTTAAATGCATTTTATTGATTAAACTGCAGCAGCACACCTTGTAGAGTCCTTGAGGGGACCATAAAAATAACGCATGTGACCTTTGGATTGTGCCAGGCATATAGCAAGGATTCTCTGTGTATTATCGGTCAGCCTTACGGGCAGTTCCTGAGCTACAGCTGATATTCGACTTGTACTTATGAATGAAGGCCATTATAGGTAAGGGTAAATATACCTGTTTCAAATTACATACAAATTCAACTTAAGAACAAACCTACAGAAACTATCTCATTACCCTGGGGCCTAATTTTAGTTCACTTCTACATCATCTTTGGTTATATGTATTCTGTTGGCTGCACAAAGTCCCCATTAGATTGCACAGGCACCTATCCACGCTTCCTTGCATTTGGTATTGTTAAGGCCATCTAATAAATCAAATACATATTTACTGACTTTCTAGAAAAATGCAAGTTTTTTCTGAATTTTTTTAAATGCATGCACCACATGCCATTAAAAAGAATAAACTTGAATAATCATCACATCAATAATAATGAAAAGAGAATTATAAACAGCCCTAAACGATGACTTGCCTCGATATCAATATTTGAGCCATCGCTAATTCTGTTTTTAACTTCTATTTTTTATCCCACGTACTTTTCACATTTTTGTTTATTAAGTTCTCTAGATATTTTTTCCCCTTTCTGTCTACCCTTTTCATTTGCGGGAAGATTGAAGTTAGGTAGAAGCCAACGGAGCCATCTGCCATGGAAGCTGACAGAGTCTGGATAATCCCTTCCCTTTGGCAGCAAGTTAAGCTCAACTGTCACGCCTCCCCCTCTCCCAGCACCCAAGACTGAATCATGAGCAAATGAAGCAAAAGCACCATGACATTTAGAGATTTTTGGTACAAGAATCAACAGAGTGGAGCGTCTAATGACCTAATTCCAAGTGTCCGAGTGAAATGGAATACAGCAGAAGAACGGTGCTGGAATGGACAGACCAGACACCATGGACGAGGTTGTGAGAGTCTGGTCCAAGGGTAGCAATATTCTGATGTGGCTACTTATGGAAGCTCGTGGCTAGTCTTTCTTGGTTTTTATCTAATTTTTACTGAGCTATATTTATAGCAATGTTTTCCATGTTTAGAGCAACTAAATTCTTTGTCAAGAAATTTTGCTTATGATTAAGTTAATTAAAATAAGCTGTAATTACAAACAAGAATTGTAGCCAGTTTAGGGTTGCATGAGGGCAATTGGTACTTCGTACACAAGAAGAGCAATGAAATCTTAAATTTGGAAAGTTGAAATTTATTAAGTTTCTCATTAAGTATGTTTAATGCACCATCTCCAGGTGTCACACATGGCTCGGGAACACAGAAAACATTACAAAGTGTGAGAGCAATGGACAGCTAAAGGCAAGAAAATGACGATCTTCAGTCTTATCAGTTCTCAACTGCAGTCATGGTAGGAAGCTTTATAACACCTCTGCTTGAGCCAATTTCTACTTATCTCTTAACTGAGGCAAATTAATGCAGTTCCTGGCTCTTGGTATTAATCTTGGTTTGACAGATGGGCTTCCTATATACAGTTTCCTCATCTGGAATATGGGGATACTAGAATACCAACTCAGTAGATTAACTAGAACAATTTGTAATATGCAAAAGTGCCAAAGGTATTTCCTATTCAAAGTAGATTGTTAGCAACTTTTAGTCATAAAACTGGTTGTTTTCCCCACTGACATTGGTTATAAATATTTATGTGCAGGCAAATACATATGCATATATATATATATGTATATATGTATATATACATATATTCATATATATACATATATCAAAATATATAAATTTCGTTAAGTGCCTGATTTATGTTACTTGTTCACTAGGTCCTTCTGGAATGAGGTGATTTATAACATTAAAGTTTATTTCATTATGCTGTTTAAGACTCACAGAACTAACATTTGGAAGAAGTCATTATGTAACACTACCAATAGCTAAATTGTCTTGACAGTGGACGCTCAGTATATCATTATGAACTAGAGAGAAACGCTGTATCCTAAGGCATCACTTCTAACTTTAGATTTGATTTCCATATCAAACAGCCACGGCTTCTGTGGATTCCTGAGCTGCTGACTGACCACAGGAGGAACATCCCAAGAACATTTTACCTTTACTCCTGCTAAGCATTATACTGTGCTTTGAACTAGTAAGTTTTTCAATCTAGCCAATAGAAAGTATATGCGTTGCATTTCACCTTGTCTAATTCAGTTTGCTACTTGTGGTTGGGAAGAACTTGGAGGATCTGGATTCTGTCAGAATATTTTAATATAAAATAATCTCTTATAAAAATTAAGTTGTTTAACAGGTTTCTGTTCTGGAAGGACATGCTAAGAAATATTTGTGAAATTATCATTCATTTTCTATTGTTCAAAATACATGATAATACAATAATCATTGATAGGAGGTCCAAACTTACTTAATCTCTTTCAAAAGAAACCAGTTTGTACCATGAGTTTTCAAAATCAATATTATGTTAAATAATCTCTATTTACCCAGATCTTCACTCTATCCTTGGCCATTTATATTACTGTCCACAGCTCTAGTAGACTGAATTCTATTGGTGAGTCACCTGGACATCATTGTGCAGGATCTAATAGAATTGAACCCATGGGAGGCACTGGAGTGAATGGAGGATGAGAAGGAGAGAGTACAGGGTCGTATTTTACAATCTGTTAATTCCCTTATCATGCCCCTGCACTTTTGGTGACAGCATTCCTCCATCTGTAGCCAGATGTCTCAGAACTGCAGCTACTTCCAGATTGTGGTAACCTCTTACATTCATATTTCACACCCCTTCTTGGTCCACTTAGTCCTTCCAATACTTCTGTAAGTAGTCCCTTGAAAAAAATGTTTTATATTACCGTTTTTGTTTTGTTTTGTTTTTTGAAACAGAGTCTCACTTTGTTGCCCGTGGTACAGTGCTGTGGCATCACAGCTCACAGCAATCACAGACTCCTGGGCTGAAGCGATCCCCTTGCCTCAGTCTTCCGAGTCTCTGGGACTACAGGCGCCCACCACAATGCCCGGCTACTTTAAAGATGAAGTCTTGCTGTGATTCAGGATGGTCTTGAACCTGTGAAGTCAGGCCTGAGCCCTGGCAATCCACCTGCCCTGTCCTCCCTGAGTCCTAGGATTATAGGAGTGAGCTACTATGCCTGGCTTATAGAATCATTTTGTTAGTGCTGCTTTTTGTCTCCCTGGAATCCAGTTGTCACAATCATCAATTTATGTATGTATGTATATCTATATACATGAAGATATTTTTAGCGAGTTTATTTTTTCCCTTCTCTTAAGTTTATTTGTCCAGTGAAAATATTTCTATAGAGCATTAAATTAATGATAAGGAAAAATTACAATATTGTATGAATTATACCATCCTATTTAGTTTCATAGGCATGAGTTTTATTATAATGTTTAATATGGTGTTTTTATGAATTTTAAGTGTCAGAATATTTTCCAACTTTTAATTTGTAGATTTTAGAATGTATGCTAAAAAAGTTCCTAGAAACATATAGTCCATCTGCAGGTAGTAAGATAGGAAAGAGAATTAACGTTTTCCCAAAATGCAAGGGAAGAGTAGAAATGGATGAAGAAAAAAGAATTAACATTCATTGAGACAAAAGAGAGTTGAATTTGTTTAGAAACATGTGAAATCAGTTAGCAGTTTCGACATTAGCAAGGGAGTGTGAGATCTGTCAGTAAAGACGCCTCATTATTCATTCAAATTCATAGGACTTTTAAAACTAGGCTCATATTTTAATTGGTATGGGATTACAGAGACTCAAGCTCTCTGTAACAATTACTAATTTATTTTTATACTACTGACATTAACTCTTGGGTTTTTGCACTTTCATAATTTTACTAGAAATAAAAATGAAATTTATAGAATTTGTTCTTTTAACCAATGTGTCTCACTACATCTACTAGAAACTGAGATTGTCTTCTTCACAGATGTGTATACAAAACCTTTTCTTTCAATGCTGCCATATTTTCCAATAATAATTAGGTGATAATCAGAAATAACAGGTTATAGGAATCATACTACTCATTTATTAATATTAGCATGTTAATCCCACTATTTCAATAGAGCAATTTCCTTTATAAAATGTAAGGAGGGAGAGGTCGGGGGTGTGAAATTAGTTTTATTGAATCAACTTCAACCTGTAGAATGTACTACTTAGATTGATTTAAATCATAGGTAAAGTCAGTACTATAACCCTGATCCATATAAAACTATAAATCTCTTCTGGCAGCCATGAGCATACTGTTCAAATGGAATTTTCTCAAAAATTTAGAAGAGTGATATATAAATTGCATCTCTGTATTCTTGAAATTTGGGGCATAAACACATAACTATGCGATTGATCTCGCTTTGAATGGATAGAATGAATGTTGTTAGCAGAATATGGGGTGAGGGAGATAAATGGAAAAAATTAACACAAAATATTTGAATATGTTTACCTTGTAATTTGACCCTGACATAACCGAATAAAGGAATGATAATGCAGAATTGTCCTAGATGAAGAATATACTGATGATTCTAATAAATCATACTACAGGTGTTAACTTCTAAATATAATGTGAAAAAATACATTTAGAATAGTATTTAAGACTGAAATGACTACTGTGGAATTGCATATGTAACTTTCCAGAGATATTTGAACTTAAAAACATCTTATCAGTTTATTTACCATTATATATCAGACAAAAATGGATTTTTAAAGAACTTTTCTTATGAAGACAGTGAAAATTATCCTAAATCTTATAAAATGGTTAATGTGTAAAAAAATGCAATTTTATACCAGATATGCTTACTGAAATGTTTTTTTAATATTGATCAAGTCATTTAATATTACATGATACACTATAACAAAACAAAAATACTCAAGTAAAAATCAGAATAACTCTCACAAAAAAAGAATAATTGTCACAATAAAACTTTTTGTTGACATTTTATTTCCATTAGATTCAATTATTTCATAGTTAAAAATATCATACTAGTAATATAAAAAGAGTTCAAGTGGCAGAATGTTTTCACGAGTTTGTGCACACGGCACGCAGTTACATTCATTTAAGGCATTATTTTTTGCAACTTTCAGGTATTGAAGATTACAGCATGAGAAAGCTCATTTCTAGAAAATTATCTAGTTTTTTTTTTTTAATCTGTCAGTTGCATTCACTTTAAGTTTTCTATAGTTTGAAAATCGGTTGAAGTAGAAACATTCCTACCAATTACCTATTTTGTACTCCTGAAATAAGCAATCCAGGAGTTGATTTATTTTAAATGGCATGATGGACTTATTCCATGAAAATTACTACTGGTACAAATTGCCATGTATTAATTATTTTAACAGGGAAAGAACTGGCTTTTTAAAATAGCTTAAAACACCCACAAAAGAATAAAAAAGGAGAAATTTCAATTTTGACTATTACAGGCTAACTATTCAAACCATACCCTAAGCCAAGACAAGAATGATAATGAGGATAAAATATTTTGAAAATCTGTTTGATGCTTTAGCTATTTAGTGATCATAGAAAAATTTCAACCTAAATTTTCCCCAGAGCTGTTGAGTTTTGAGCCTTTCCAAGGTACTGGAAGGTTGAGCTTTTTTCCTGCATGATCCCTCTCTACATATACTTTACCTTGTGACTGTCCTCATCATTTTCACTCTTTTGTCATCTGTCAGTTGGATAAATATTTGTACTGACATTTATTTATTTATTTCATTTACTTTTTTTTTTTTTTTTTTTTTTGAGACAGAGTCTCATTATGTTGCTCCTGGTAGAGTGTCATGGTGTCACAGCTCACAGCAACCTCAAACTCTTGGGTTTAAGCAATTCTCTTGCCTCAGCCTCCCAAGTATCTGGAACTACAAGCACCTGCCACAACACCTGGCTATTTTTTTTGTTGTTGTAGTTGTCATTGTTGTTTAGCAGACCGGGGCCAGGTTTGAACCCTCCACCCTTGGTATATGTGGCCAACACTCGAACCACTGAGCTATAGGCCGAGCCTGTATTGATATTTAAACCTTCTTCTGGGCTCTACCTTCATAACTTTATAATTCTAACTTTATAATTGTTTTTGTGTACTATTATTTTCATTGTTGACCTGGGAGTTAGAGGGAATAAACATATGTGTTAACTTTAACTATTTTTGACTCCAAGGCAAAAATATATTATAAAAATATGTCACATTGTTTTTCACCCTACCTTCTTCCCCTGCTACCCTTATTTACCCTTCACCTTTGGGCCCTGTATCCCAAAAAAAAAAGGTTAGAGGCAGTTAAATCAGGTCGAGGTCCAATCTCACTGGCTCATTAACCAAGAATCTAACTATTATTCTTCACTGCCCTCCATAGCACCAATGACGGGTAAGATTCCCAAAGCGGGGACAACCTAAGACAGGATATGGAGAGG
>CAUYPK010009487.1:0-10652 GCA_963574355.1 Loris lydekkerianus
TTTTACTACAGATACATCCTCATGCCCTGCTCTGGGGCCCATTGGTGGATGCCCACTCCATTCAGGTTGGTTGAATATATGAATGGATGGATTATAAGGGATCTTGCTCATCCTAAAGTGATGTCAGCCTTGTTGAGACAAAGAAAAAGGAAACAAAAACTATTCCATCAGGTGAAGGCAGGTGTGCAAACACACAAACTCACACACTCTCACACACACTCCCCTCAATAAGAGCCCCTCCAGCTTCACCCACCCCACACACACACTTCTGAACACTCAGGCGTGTGCATGTTCAGCTCTAACTACCTAACTGTTTTTCAGATTGTGAAGAAATATGGGAACATTGTTAGCCTGGAGTTTGGGAGCGTATCTTCAGTTGTTATTACTGGATTGCCCCTCATCAAAGAAGCCTTCATTCACATGGACCAAAACTTTGTGAACCGCCCCATTTTTCCCATACAAGAGCGTGTCTTTAAGGGAAATGGTGAGTTCCTTGGTCAACGGAAAGTGTGTGTTTCATATGCTTACAGCCTGCTAGAGGTGCCCTGAGACTATAATTTTCCAACACCCCCAAAACCACCTCCACCATTCTAAAATCTCTGTCATTAATGGAGGCTGGATATCCACATTTCCTGATTGAAGTCACCCCCCACAAAGGACCTGACAAGGCCAAACCTATTAGAAATTCCAGAGAAGCCACACGTCCTGCTCAAACTCACACCAGTGGCTCTTCTAATGGAGACACCACGTCACCCAGTCATGGCCTAGGGAAAGGAGACGTGTCCACTGATCCCGCTTCCCCTGCAGCCCCCTCCCTTAGGAAGCAGGTGTGGATCTGCTCCCTTCTGCTGCTGCTCTTGTCTCCAGCTCCTCATGTGCTCTCATGAAGGCCATGCTGCACCAGTGGTCTCCCGTCTTGTGACCCACATACGACGTCTGACAATTAAGCTTGGGAACCCATCCTAGAAAAAATGCTACATACCTCATTGCTGAATATCACTCTGGTCACCTTCAAAGTACTCCATTGGCCATTCACATTGTGATGATATATATGAGTCTAAACCTCAGGGAACGAAATAGATGGTCACTATGAAGAGAGGCTATTTAAAATTTTAGGGAGTGATAAGATTTTCCAGAAATGGAATATAGTTTGAGAAGATAAAACATAAAGACCTAATTTTGTTTTGTTTTCTGTTGTTTTTGTTGTTGTTGTTTGTTTGTTTGAAAAGTAAATTTATTTTAGGTTAATATCAGGGTACAACCAGGTCAAAATAATTGATTTTGTTAGGTAGAGTCCCTCTTCTGATTATGTATCCCACACAAAAGACGTGCCAAATACCCCTACCCTATGCCAATTCAGTGAGAGTACCCCAACTCTCCCCCCTCTTTTAGTACCCCTCCCCACAACTTGAATTGAAAAGAGTTTTTCTCCTACATGGGCATGCATTAGACCATCCACTGCCTTCACTTATGTATTGAGTACTTTAGATACTTGCTTTTCTATTCTTGTGATACTTTGCTAAGAAGAATGTGTTTCAACTCCATCCAGGATATTACAAATGATGTGATGTCACCTTTTTTTTTTTAATCTCTGAATAGTACTCCATGCTGTGCTTAGACCACAATTTGTTAACCCATTCCTGAGTTGATGATCATTTAGGTCGTTTCCATGTCCTGGCAATTGTAAATTGAGTTGCAATAAAAATCAAGTGCAAATGTCCTTATGATAAAATGATTATTTTTCTTCTAAGTAGATGCCTAGTAGAGAGATTGTGGGGTCAAGTGGGAAGTCTATTTTGAGATCTTTGAGGATTCTCCATACTTCTTTCCAAAGAGGCTGCATTAGTTTGCAGTCTCACCGGTTATGTAAAAGTAATCCCCTCTTTCTACATCTGTGCCAGCATCTGCAATTTTGGGACACTGTGATGTGGCCTAATATTACTGGGTTAGGTGATATCTCAGAGTGGTTTTTATTTGCATTTCTCTGATGAGTAGGGACTGAGCATTTTTTTCATGGTTGTTAGCCATCATCTGTCTTCCCTGAAGAAGGTTCTATTCATGTCTCTTACCCAGTGATATATAGAATTGTTTGCTCTTTTTTTGTTGATTAATTTGAGTTCTCTATAGATCCTAGTTATCAAGCCTTTGTCCAATTCATAATATGCAATTATCTTTTCCCATTGGAAGGTTGTCTATTTGCTTTTGCTGTTGTCTCTAAAGCTATTCAGAACCTTTCCAGTTTAATGAAGTCCCATTTATTTATTTTGTTGTTGTTGTAATTGCCATGGAAGTCTTCATAAAATCTTTCCCCAGGCTGATATCCTCAAGTGTTTTTCCCATGCCTTCTTTGAGGACTTTTATTGTTTCTTGCCTTAGATTTAAATCTCCTATGCATCTTGAATCCATTTTTATGAGTGGTGAAAGGTCCTAGTCCAGCTTCGGTCTTTTACATGTGGACATCTACTTCTCCCAGCACCATTTATTGAATAAAAGTTCTATCCCCCACAGTGTGCTCTTGTTTTGTTTGTCAAAGTTCAGTGGGCTGTAAGATGTTAGTTTCATCCCATGGTTTTCTATTTGTTTCCAAAGGTCAGTATCTCTCTCTATTTTTGTGCCAACACCATGCTGTTTGATCACTATGGGCTTATAACATAGCCTAAAATCTTGTAGGGTGATTTCCCTGGCTTTGTTTTTATTACTGAGAATTGCTTTGGCTATATGGGGGTTTTACTGGTCCCATAAGAAGTGAATAATTATTTTTTCCAATTCTTGAAAGTATGATGTTGATATTTTAATGGGGATTGCATTGAATCTGTAGATTGATTTAGAAGTATAAACATTTTAACCACGTTGATTCTTCCCAGCCAGGAGCATGGTATATTATTTCATTTGTTAATATCTTCTGCTATTTATTTTCTTAGGGTTTTATTATTTTCTTTGTAGATATCCTTAATCTCTTTTATTAAGGATCCTAAATACTTTCCTAAGTATTTCATTTTCTTTTAAGCTACTGTGAAGGGAATTATGACCTTGATTTGCTTCTCAAGTTGGCTGTTGTTAGCATATTCAAAGGCTTCTGATTTGGAGACATTGATTTTATATCCTGAGACATTACTGTATTTCTTATTCCCTTCCAGGAGTGTTGTGGTTGAGTCTTTGGGGTTCTCTAAGATCATATCATTAGCAAAGAGCAAGAGTTTGACCTCTGCCTGCATTTGAATTCCATTAACATCTGTCTCTTGCCTGATTGCATTGCTAAAACTTGTAGCACTATGTTGAATAGTCGTAGTGATAGAAGATATCATTGACTTGTTCTAGTTTTAAGTGGAAAGGCTTTCAGTTTTACTCCATTCAGTATGATATTAGCTTTGGGTTTATCATAGATGGCTTCAATCAGTTTAAGAAATGTGCTACTATGCCAATATTTTTAAGTGTTCTTGTTAGAAAAGGATGCTGAATTTTATTGAATACTTTTTTCTGCATCTATTGAGAGGATCATATGGTCTTTGGTTTTGCTCCTGTTGATATGGTGAATTCCATTCATGGATTTGCTTATGTTAAACCAGCCTTGCATCCCTCAGATGAAACCTACTTGACCATGATGAATGATTTTTTTAATGTGTAGCTATAACCTATTGGCTAGGATTTTATTGAGAATTTTTTGCAACAATATTTATTAGTGAAATTGCTCTGAATTTCTCCTTTCTAATTGGGTCTTTTCCTGGTTTTAGTAAAAGGAGGATGGTTGCTTCATCCAAGTTTTTGGAACAATTTCTGCAGTATGGGTATAAGTCTTCTTTGAAGGTTTGATAGTTTTCTGGTGTGAAGCAATCTGAACCAGGGCTCTTTTTGTTGGGAGATTTTTTATTGTTTCCTTGATTTCAGTGCTTGAATTTGGTCTTTTTAAGAAATCTATTTCTTCTTGGTTAAATCTAGGAAGAGGGTGTGATTATATATATTGATCCATTTCCTCCACATATCAAATTTCTAGGTAAACAGTTCCTTGAAGTATTCAGAAATAATCTCTTGTACCTCTGTGATACCTATTGTTATTTCTCCTTTATCATTTCTCTTTGAGGTTAGTAGAGATTTTATTTTTCCATTTCTAGTTAAACTGGCCAAAGTTTATCAATTGTACTCATTTTTTTAAAGAACCCACTTTATATTTCATTGATTTTCTGAATGATTCTCTTGTTTTCAATTTTATCAATTTCTGATTTAGTTTTAGTTATTTCTTTTCTTCTGCTGGGTTTGGGATTAGTTTGTTCTTCTTTTTCAATTCCCATAAGATAGTTCATGAATTTGTTAATGAGCTCTCCTTTTGCTTTTCAGATGTGGGCATCTAATGCAATAAATTTCCCTCTTAAGACTGCTTTCTTGTATTCCACAGGTTTCAGTAACTTGTAGCTTCATTATTGTTATCTTTGAGGAATTTGAAAATTTCCTCTTTTATCCCTTCCTGGACCCATCATTCAGCATAGGTTGTTTAGTTTCCATTCCTTTGTCTGGGTG
Organism: Loris lydekkerianus; assembly: GCA_963574355.1. NCBI lineage: Eukaryota > Metazoa > Chordata > Mammalia > Primates > Lorisidae > Loris > Loris lydekkerianus. Next base: position 4,513 of record CAUYPK010009487.1, read on the forward strand.
TGGAGATGAACATTTTTGCTGGAGTTCCACCTTTATTGCCTTGTGATCTGAAAATATACAAGGTATAACTTAGCTTCCACAATGGTGCAAAGGATGAAACTATACAACAGACTTTCCCAAAATAGGATGAATAGAACTACCACACTTATCAATTCTCTAAATAAATGGTAATGGCTTGAATTCCCAATTGAACAAGCACAGGCTGGCTGATTGGATAAAAAAACATAAGCCATCCATATGCTGTCTACTGGAATCACACCCAACCTTGAAGGAAAAATCAAGACTCAGGTTAAGAGACGAAAAACAGCATTTCAAGCAAATAGAAATCAGAAGAAAAGAGAGATTGCAATCTTATTATCAGATGCCAGTGGATTTACAGCAACTAAAGTTAAGAAAGACAAGGATGGTCACTTCATGCTGGCCAAGAGAACAATACAACAGGAGGACCTTTCAATTTTTAAAATATTTATGCCCTCAACTTAAATGGTCTCAGATTTATTAAACAGACCTTGATTGGTCTGAGCAATGTAATGTCCCATAACACCATATTAGTCAGGGACTTTAACGCCCTTCTGACACAACTGGACAGATCCTATAAACAGAAAGTAAGTAAAGATACAGAAAACTTAAATGTAACCCTGGAACAAATGGGCTTAATAGACATATGCAGAACACACCATCCCAAAGCTAAACAATATACATTTTTCTCATTAGCCCAAGGAACATACTCCAAAATAGATCATATCCTAAGATACAAATCAAACCTCAACAAATTTAAAAGATTAGACCTAATTTTGAAGTCCTCCACCATTCAATATTTAACAGAAGAAGATGAACCAGTGGAAGATAGGAGAAGTTTCTGGCAGAGAATTAGGAAGAAAATCTGGAGAGTGAGGTATCCTTAGCATCCCTGGAAGGGAGTATTTCCAAAAAGAAGTGTCTGATACTGCTGAAGGATCTAATAAAATGGGGCCAAATGTTAACCTTGGACTTGACAGCAAGGAGGGCCATTTCATTGGGTGATGTAGGCCAAAATCAGGTATCAAAGTTGGTGAGCAGTGCTCTGGAAGTGAAGACAAGGAAAGGAGCTTGGCATTACCTGTGGTATGACTCAGATGATGTTCTGTTGAACTTATCAAGATTTTTCTCCTCTTTGCCTGTATTGTTTTTCTATATGGAATATTTTTTTCTCCTTGTTTTCTTGAGTTATTTCTTCGTCTATTAATGTCTGGCTTAGATAGGAACTCTCCTATAAAGCTTCCCTTTGCCTACTCAACTATATGGACTTTATATTTCCCATAAATGCATTCCTAGCGTTTAGCATAACAAAACACTTAACTTTACCTATGTGCCCAATAATCAAAGCCTGGGCTCTATAATCAGGGAGATGTGAGTTTGAACATCTATTTAGCTGTTTACTAACTGTTTGACCTTACAAAGATTACTTTATCTTCTGCTTCTAATTTTTCTCATTAGGTAAATGGGGGGTAGTTTTAGTATTAACTATAATGACCCTTTAAGATTTGTCTGAGTACTAAATTACACAACACATAAAAATACTCACTAACAAGGTGGCACCTGTGGCTCAGAGGAGTAGGGCACTGGCCCCACATACCAGAGGTGGTGAGTTCAAACCTTACCCCAGCCAAAAACTGCAAAAAAAAAAAAAAAAAAAAAAAATTCACTAACATACCAAGCAGTCAGTTATGTACACTGCTTCGGGGTGATTGCTCTGAACAATTTTCAAGTGTCATAATTCCCTCCCCATCCCTCCATCTGACACCCATCCTCATAGTGTTTGCTGGATAGTCACAATTATTAAACCAGAATATCATGATATTGACTTTTGTTCCCCCCAGGATTGTTCATGTCCAAAGGCCAGGTATGGAAGGAGCAAAGAAGGTTCGCCCTGACAGCCCTGAAGAACTTTGGTTTAGGAAAGAAGAGCTTAGAGGAACGCATTCAGGAGGAGGCCCACCACCTTGTTGAGGCAATAAAAGAGGAGAATGGTGAGCACCTCTAGGAAAGACATAGGGGAGATTTGGGCCCATTCATTCTTTGGAGGGATACTTATACAATGCCTAAATGCTTGTTCTGTGCCTACCACTGTGCTAGTAGTGAGGATGAAACAGTGAACAACTAACCATGACACTACCCTCAAGGAGTTCTAGAATTAAATGCATGGACATAGGCAGTGGACACGTTACTGAATTTAAACCCTGATCATCAATTTGTGTCATTGACTGAGTATTTGCTGTATGGCAAATCCAGTGTAAGGTGATGTGGCCAGATCTCAGAAATGGTTCTATAGTAGGTATATCCTATGTCAAAGAGAGGAGACTCTCTGTAGGAACTAGAGGGATCTCATCAGAAGAATTTATTTGTTCTTCCTCCCCCTCCAGGGCAGCCTTTTGACCCTCACTTCAAAATCAACAATGCAGTTTCCAATATCATTTGCTCCATCACCTTTGGGAAGCGATTTGAGTACCAGGATGGTGAGTTTCAGGAGCTGCTGAGGTTACTGGATGAAGCCACAAATATGGAGACTTCATTTACAAGCCAAGTAAGGCAGCTTTCTTTCTATATCTCATTGACACATGCACTAATTTCTTTTGTGTATATATATATATATGTGTATATATGTATGTATGTATATATGTATATATATATATACACAGTAGCCAGGTTACTGTGTCTCTTTAAGGATCATTTGGTCCATGGCTTACTTCCCACCTCTCTCTTTCTCTTTTTTTTTTATTTATTGACAAATTTATGTCACTTGCTCTGTAGAGTTTTCCATGTTCTGGATTTTACTGATTGCATTCCTCTGGTTTTTAACATGTTCTTCTAGTCCCATATTTTAAATACATTGGAAACTAAATCTAGAGCCTTGATCAAAATACGATTTTCTTTTTGTGTGTGTGTGTGACAGTCTCACTATGTCACCCTCAGTAGAGTGCTGTGGTTTCACAACTCACAGCAATCTCAAACCCGTGGGCTTACGTGACTCTCTTACCTCAGCCTCCGAAGTAGCTAGAACTACAGGCGCCTGCCACAATGCTGGCTATTTGTTGTTGTTGTCGTTGTTGTTTAATGGGCCTTGGCCAGGTTGAACCCACCAGCCATGGTACATGTGCCTGGCACTGTAACCAGTGAGCTATGAGCGCTGAGCCAATTTTATTTCCTTTACTTTTTCTTTCTTTATTTTTTTTATTAAATCATAGCTGTGTACATTTATGCAATCATAAATGCACCATATACTGGTTTTATATACAGTTTGACATATTTTTGTCACACTAGTTAACATAGCCTTCCTGGCATTTTCTTAGTTATTGTGTTAAGACATTTATATTCCACATTTGGTTAAGTTTCACATGTACCCTTGTAAGATGCACTGTAGGTGTGGTCTCACCAATTACTGTCCCTTCACTCATTCTCCTGCCTCCCCTCCTTTTCCCCATATTCTTAGGTTAGAATTGGGCTATAGTTTTCATATGAAAGCTATAAATTAGTTTCATAGTAGGGCTGAGTACATTGGATACTTTTTCTTCCATTCTTGAGATACTTTGCTAAGAAGAATATGTTCCAGCTCCATCCATGTAAACATGAAAGAGGTAAAGTCTCCATCTTTCTCTAAGGCTGCATAATATTCCATGGTGTACATAGACCACAATTTATTAATCCATTCATGGGTTGATGGGCATTTGGGCTTCTTCCATGATTTAGCAATTATGAATTGGGCTGCAGTAAACAATCTGGTACAGATAACTTTGTTATAATGTGATTTTTGGTCGTCTGGGTATATACCTAGTAGAGGAATTGTAGGATCAAATGGCAGGTCTATTTTTAGATCTCTAAGTGTTCTCCAAACATCTTTCCAAAAGGAGCGTATTAATTTGCATTCCCACCAGCACTGCAGAAGTGTTCCCTTTTCTCCACATCCACACTACATCTGTGGTTTTGGGCTTTTGTGATATGGGCTAATCTTACTGGAGTTGGATGATATCTCAAAGTAGTTTGGATTTTCATTTCTCTGATGATTAAGGATGATGAGCATTTTTTCATATGTCTGTAGGCCGTGTGCCTGTCTTCTTCAGAGAAGCTTCTTTTCAAGTCCCTTGCCCAGCCTGTGATAGGATCACTTGTTATTTTCTTGCTTATATGTTTGAGTTCTCTGTGGATTCTGGTTATTAAACTTTTGTTGGAGACATAATTTGCAAATATATTCTCTCATTCCGAGGGCTGTCTGCTTGCTTTACTTACTGTGTTCTTGTCTGTGCAGAAGCTTTTTAGTTTGATTGGGTCCCAGTAGTGTATTTTTTGATGCTGCTTCAGTTGCCTGGGGGGTCCTCCTCATAAAATATTCACCCAGTTTGATTACTTCAAGAGTTTTCCCTGCACTCTCTTATAGTATTTTGAAGTTTCATATCTTAAGTTTAAATCTTTAATCCAGGGAGAGTCTATCTTAGTTAATGGTGAAAGGTGTGGGTCCAGTTTCAATCTTCTACAGGTCACCAGTCAGTTCACCCAGCACCATTTGTTAAATAGGGAATCTTTTCCCCACTGAATGTTTTTAATTGGCTTGTCAAAGATCAAATAACGGTAAGTAGCCGGGTTCATCTCTTGGTTCTCTATTCTGTTCCATAAATCTACCTCTCTGTTTTTGTGCCAGTACCATGCTGTTTTGATCACTATCGATTCATAGTATAGTCTGAGGTCTGGTAGCATGAATCCTCCTGCTTTGTTTTTATTTCTGAGTAATGTCTTGGCTATTCGAGGTTTTTTCTGATTCCAAGTATTATTTTTTCAAGATCTTTAAAGTATGACAGTGGAGCTTTATTTTTATTTATTTATTTTATTTATATTTTTAAATTAATTAATTTATTTTTATTGTTAAATCATACCTGTGTACATTAGTGCAATCAATGGGTACAATATGCTGGTTTCATATACAATCTGAAATATTCTCATCAAACTGTTCAACGTAGACTTCATGGCATTTTATTAGTTACTGTATGTAGGAATTTGTTTTCTGGATTTAGTAAGTTTCACCTGTACTCATTCTAAGATGCACTGTAGGTGTGTTCCCACCCATTACCCTCCCTTCACCATAACTTCCCCCCCTCTCTTCCCCTTCCTTGGCCCTTTCCCCATAGTCTTGTGCTGTAGTTGGATTATAGCCTTCATGTGAAAGCTATAATTTAGCTTCATAGTAGAGCTGAGTACATTGTATACTTTTTCTTCCATTCCTGAGATACTTTGTTAAGAAAAATATGTTCCAGCTTTATCCATGTAAACATGAAAGAGGTAAAGTCTCCATCTTTCTTTAAGGCTGCATGGTATACATGTACCACAATTTGCTAGTCCATTCGTGGGTTGATGGGCACTTGAGCTTCTTCCATGACTTAGCAATTGTGAATTGGGCTTCAATAAACATTCTGGTACAGATATCTTTGTTATATTGTGATTTTTGGTCTTCTGGGTATAAACCTAGTAAAGGAATTATAGGATCGAATGCGGGTCTATTTTTAGGTCTCTAAGTATTCTCCAAACATCCTTCCAGAAGGAACGTATTAATGTGCATTCCCACCAGCCATGTATTAGTGTGCATTTCCACCAGCAGTGTAGAAGTGTGTCCTTTTCTCAACATCCATGCCAACATTCTTGTTTTGGGATTTTGTTATGTGGGCTACTCTTACTGGGGTTAGGTGATACCTCAAAGTAGTTTTGATTTGCATTTCTCTGATGATTAAGGATGATGAGCTTTTTTTCATGTGTTTGTAAATTGTGCATCTATCTTCTTTGGAGAAGTTTCTCTTCAAGTCCCTTGCCCACCATGACATGGGGTCACGTGTGCTTTTCTTGCTAATACGTTTGAGTTCTCTGTGGATTCTTGTTATTAGACCTTTATGGGAGGTATAACCTGCAAATATTTTCTCCCATTCTGAGGACTGTATGCTTGCTTTACTTACTATGTTCTTGGCTGTGCAGAAGCTTTTTAGTTTGATAAGGTCACAGTAGTGTATTTTTGATACTGCTTAATTGCCTAGGGAGTCCTCCTCATAAAATATTCACCCAGGCCGATTTCTTCAAGAGTTTTCCCTGCACTTTCTTCAAGTATTTTTATAGTTTCATGTCTT
>CAUYPK010009488.1:0-16433 GCA_963574355.1 Loris lydekkerianus
ATGACTGAGGCAGAACGAAGTGGAAATGTTGAACAGGCCTATATCAAGTTCTGAAATAGCATCAACTATACAAAATCTCTCTAAAAAGAAAAGCCCAGGACCACATGGCTTTACGTCAGAATTCTACCAAACATTTAAAGAAGAACTACTATAGTACCTATATTACTAAACCTCTTCCAAAATAAAGAAAAAGAAGGAATATTACCCAACAAATTCTACAAAGCAAACATCACCTTGATCCCCAAACCAGGGAAAGACCCATCAAGAAAAGAAAATTATAGACCAATATCACTAATGAATATTGATGCTAAAATATGCAATAAGATCCTAACAAACAGAATCCAACAACACATCAAAAAAATTATACACCACAACCAAGTGGGATTTATCCCAGGGTCTCAAGGCTGGTTCAATATATGTAAATCTATAAATATAATTGAACACATAAACAAACTAAAAAATAAGGACCATATGATTCTCTCAATTGATGCAGAAAAAGCTTTTGATAATATCCAGCATCCCTTCAATTAAGAAAATTGGTATAGAAGGGACATTTCTGAAACTAATAGAGGCCATCTGCAGCAAACTCACAGCCAATATAGTATTGAATGGAGTTAAATTGAAATCATTTCCACTTAGATCTGGAACCAGGCAAGGTTGCCCATTGTCTCCATTGCTCTTTAACATTGTAATTGAAGTTTTAGCCATTGCAATTAGCAAGGAAAAGGCAATCAAAGGTATCCACATAGGTATCCACAAGGTATCCACATAGAGATCAAACTTTTACTCTTCGCAGATCATATGATCGTATGTCTGGAAAACATTAGGGATTCTACTACAAAACTTTTAGAAATGATCAAGGAATACAGCAATGTCTCACGCTACAAAATCAACACCCAGAAATCTGTAGCCTTTATATATGCCAACAATAACCAAGCTGGAAAAACAGTCCACTACTTTATTCCTTTCACAGTAGTGCCAAAGAAGATAAAATATTTGGGAGTATACCCAACAAAGGATGTGAAAGATCTCTACAAAAAGAACTATGAAACGTTAAGAAAAGAAATAGCTGAAGATGTTAACAAATGGAAAAACATACCATGCTCGTGGCTGGGAACAATCAACATTGTTAAAATGTCTATACTACCCAAAGCAATATATAATTTTAATGCAATTCTTATTAATGCTCCATTTTCATATTTTAAAGATTTTGAAAAATAATACTTTGTTTTATATAGAATCAGAAAAGATCTCAAATAGCCAAAACATTACTCAGCAATAAAAACAAAGCAGGAGGAATCACGCTACCAGACCTGAGACTATACTATAAATCGATAGTGATCAAAACAGCATGGTATTGGCACAAAAACAGAGAAGTAGATGTCTGGAACAGAATAGAGAACGAAGAGATGAATCCATCTACTTACCGTTATTTGATCTTTGACAAGCCAATTGAAAACATTCAGCGGGGAAAAGATTCCCCATTTGACAAATGGTGCTGAGGGAACTGGCTGGCAACCTGTAGAAGATTGAAACTGGACCCACACCTTTCACCATTAACTAAGATAGACTCTCACTGAATAAAAGATTTAATCTCAAGACATGAAACTATAAAAATACTTGAAGTAAGTGCAGGGAAAAGTCTAGAAGGAATCGGCCTGGGTGAATATTTTATGAGGAGGACTTCCCAGGCAATAGAAGCAGTATCAAAAACACACTACTGGGACCTGATGAAACTAAAAAGCTTCTGCACAGCCAAGAACATAGTGAGTAAAGCAAGCAGACAGCCCTCAGAATGCAAGAAAATATTTGCAGGTTATACCTCCGATAAAGGTCTAATAGCCAGAATCCACAGAGAACTCAATCGTACTAGCAAGAAAAGAACATGTGATCCCATCTCAGGGTGGGCAAGAGACTTGAAGAGAAACTTCTCTAAAGAAGACAGATGCACGATCTACAAACATGAAAAAAAGCTCATCATCCTTAATCATCAGAGAAATGCAAATCAAAACTACTTTGAGATATCACCTAATCCCAGTAAGAGTAGCCCACATAACGAAATCCCAAAACCAGAGATGTTGGCATAGATGTGGAGAAAAGGGCACACTTCTATGCTGCTGGTGGGAATGCACACTAATACGTTCCTTCTGGAAGGATGTTTGGAGAATACTCAGACACCTAAAAATAGACCTGCCATTCGATCCTAAAATTCCTTTACTAGGTTTATACCCAGAAGACCAAAAATCACAATATAACAAAGACATCTGTACCAGCCCAATTCATAATTGCTAAGTCATGGAAGAAGCCCAAGTGCCCATCAACCCATGAATGGCTAGCAAATTGTGGTACATGTATACCATGGAATATTATCCAGCCTTAAAGAAAGATGGAGACTTTACCTCTTTCATGTTTACATGGATGACACTGGAACATATTCTTCTCAGCAAAGTATCTCAGGAATGGAAGAAAAAGTATCCAATGTACTTAGCCCTACTATGAAACCTAAATTGTGGGTTTCACATGAAGGCTATAGCCCAACTATGGCACAATACTATGGGGAAGGGGCCAAGGAAGGGGAAGGGAGGGGGGAGGTTAGGATGGAGGGAAGGTGATGGGTGGGACCACACCTACGGTGCATCTTGTAATGGGTGCAGGCGAAACTTACTAAAGGCAGAATACAAATGTCTACATAAAATAACTAGGAAAATACCATGAAGGCTGCGTTGAACAGTTTGATGGGAATGTTTCCGATTGTATATGAAACCAGCACATTGTACCCCTTGATTGCACTAATGTACACAACTATGATTTAGCAATAAAAAAAGTTAAAGAATTCTGTAATCAAGGCACACATGATAAAAAAAGAAATAAACTGTGATTATATATATATATTACTCTACACCATGGAGTATAATGCAATGGGTTAATAAACTGTGGTATATATATACCATGGAATCATAAGAAAAGATGGAGACTTTACATCTTTTGTATTAACCTGAATAGAGTTGGAGAACCTTCTGATAGAGTTAAATACAATTGACCTGCCCAAATTGGATGTCCCACCTAGGAAAGGTGAATGGACCAATTGTCACCCTTCAGACAGATGTCCCACCCAGGACAAGGAATGTATCAACCCCCACTCTTCTGGCCTTTAAACCCCCCATCCACCATCAACCACGTCTTGACTTCCTTCTTGAACTCAGCTTGCACTCACCAGGGTGGAAATAAAGGCTTCTGTTGCCCACACAATCTGGATTCCATTTTCCTTCTCTTTCTCCTTCCCTCCCTTCCTCCCTTCTCTCTCTCTCTCTTTCTTTCTTCTCTCTCTCTTCTTTTTTTTGTTTTGTTAGAGACAGAATCTTACTTCATGGTCCTCAGTAGAGTGCTGTGGTGTCAAAGCTCACAGCAACCTCCAACTCCTGGGCTCAGCCTTCCGAGTAGCTGGGACTACAGGTGCCCGCCACAATGCCTGGCTATTTTTTTGTTGTAGTTCGGCTGGCGCCAGGTTCAAACCCACCACCCTCAGTATATGGGGCTGACACCTTACCCACTGAGCAACAGGTGGTGTCCTTTCCTTTTGTTTCACATCTTGGGATAATTATTATTTTTGGTCTTTGAACTCTCACATTTTACTTAGTAAATTATCACACAAATTTAAAAGCACGTATCCAATGTACTCAATACTAATTGACTAACAAATACATGCTAACAGTAGACTAACAAATACATGCTCATACAAGAGAAAAACACAATTCAACTCATCGAGGTGGAGGGAGGGGGTATTGTGTTCTCTCACCTAACAGGCACAATGTAAAGGTATGTGCACATCTCCTGGGTGAGGGGCACAACTACACCTTGGACTCTACCTAATAAATACAAACAAAGTACCTAATTGTCTGTACCCTCATATTAATCTTAAAAAAAAAAAGAAAGAAAGAAATGTTTGCTGTGACTCTTTAGGTACCAACCTTCGACACTTCTCAAGCTTGAGCTAGTATAGATGCAAAAATGAACCAAGAACCATTACATATTAAAATATTACTACTTGCCCTCTTAGTGCAGCCAGCAGTGTGTCAGTCTCATAAAATACTATTAATATTTTTGTCTTAGGTGCAAAGCAGCTGGGAGTCAGAGAAGTCAGGTGATTTGCTGAAGGTCACAAAGCTAATAAGCCTGAGCACGGTGCTGGAATCAAAGTCTCCTGACTTCAGCACCCCCTTCATTCAACCACGTCGTCGCTGCTATTCAAATGGCTGATATCATGTAAAGTGTCAGAACATTTCCTCTAAACTTGTTTCAGTATTCAAACAATTTAAGCATTTCATGATGTGTTTCAACATAATCATTCATATTCATCTTCTAAAACACTTTTTTCTTAAGCATTTATTCTGTCTTTTTCGGCATTGGTATCCTTGCTTGTACTCGTTGGCCAAGTGCTTTGGGTAGAGTTGACATCTCTCCCAATGTAAGAGTGGACATGAAAGCCTGGTCTATGCTGGCCACAGAGTTTGGTTCAAGGATAGGCATGTGACTCATTCAGAGTCATTGTGTCTCAATAAGATTCTTCCTGGGATTACCAGGAAAGGAGAGAGGGGCTAACCTTTTTTTTTTTGCCAAAACTTCAAGCAGTAAGGATGAATGGGTAACCAGGAGCTTGAGGCCACTTGGTGAATTTAAAAAAAGCCAAGAAAGAAGATGGCAGAAATGAGAATTGGAGAAATACTGAATTCTAGAGTTGTTTGAGCTCCTAAATCAACATACATGTTCATCTTCTATCTTTTTTCATTATATGATCTAAAAGATTTCTCTTTTTGGTTAAACCAAATTGGCTTGCATTTTCTGTCCTTTGGAACAAATACTCCAACTAATACGACATTGTTCAGATACAATAATTTTAGAAAGGAAGGGGGCTGGGCATAGTGGCTGACACCTGTAATCCCAGCACTTTGGGAGGCTGAGGCAGGTGGACTGCCTGAACTCAGGAGTTCAAGACCAGCCTGAACAAGAGGGAGACCCCATCTCTAAAAAAAATAGCCAAGTGTTGTGGTGAGTGACTGTAGTCCCAGCCACTGAGGGAGGCTGAGGCAAGAGGATCATTTGAGCCCAAAAGTTTGAGGTTGCTGAGGTTGGTGTCATGGCACTCTACCAAGGGCATCAAAGTGAGACTCTGTCTTTTTTTTTTTTTTTTTTGAGACAGAGTTTCATTGCATTGCCCTTGGTAGAGTGCCGTGGTGTCACAGCTCATAGCAACCTCAAACTCTTGGGCTCAAACAATTCTCTTGCCTCAGCCTCCCAAGCAGTTGGGATAATAGGCTCCTGCAGCAAAGCCTGGCTATTTTTTTGTTGTAGTTTGGCTGGTGCCGGGTTCAAACCTACCACCTTCAGTATATGGGGCTGGCGCCCTACTCACTGAGCCACTGGCACCACCCATGGTATTACCAAGTTTTTAATAGGTTGATTGATGGCTGCCATCTGCAGGCCAGGGATGATGGTGAGAGATTTCTGTCTCAAATAAATAAATAAATAAATAACCAGTTCTATTGTAGAAGTTACTGGTTATGCAGAAGGGGCAACATGTGAGGTTATGACAAAGATAATATCTCACTGGATTAAAGGTCTATCTGACTATTTCAGTGCCTGTAGGAATAAATCTTAAAAATCTCTTAAAAAGACCTGGCACTAACTAGTTAACTGTCAGACAAATAGATCAAAAACTGCTCAAGACACAGTGAATTGATCCATATATGTTCCATTTAGTATAATTTCAGTAATAATGCCAGCAATCTACCCAAGATGGATTGCTTGATGGATTCCTTGATTTCAATCCAGAATAACAAAGGCCAGGTATTAGTGAGTACCTGCCAGAGACAAGGTGAATGCAGTTACTACAACAGGCAAAAGGGTCAGAGTGGTCATCAGAATGTTTCTTTTTCTTAACTTTTATTTTTATTTATTTATTTATTTATTTATTTATTTATTTATTTATTTATTTTGAGACAGTCTCAAGCTGTGGCTCTGAGTAGAGTGCTTGGCATCACAGCTCACAGCAACCTCCAGCTCTTGGGCTTAGGCGATTCTCTTGCCTCAGCCTCCTGAGTAGCTGGGACTACAGACGTCCACCACAACGCCCGGCTATTCTTTTTTTGCGGTTTGGCTGGGACGGGGTTTGAACCGGCCACCCTCGGTATATGGGGCTGGCACCCTACTCATTGAGCCACAGGCGGCGCCCTATTTAAGTAATTTTTGATCTACACAATTAGAAATACTCTAGTTCTGGCAAGCAGAGACCTGACTTGAGTCATCACTATGGAAACTCACGGCCTTTCATCTAGTGTATGTATAGCCATTCCACAGGTCCTCTAATGAAGGGAAGGATGGGTCCTCATGAGGAAGGACCCTCTGACACAGCCAACAATTCATCCCTGAATTCTTCCTCTCCTTCCTTTCTCCAAATTTATCATCTCAGAGGGATCAGGAACCACTTTCCAGAATGAATGGAAAAGACATGAAGTCATATGGTAAATCCAGCTTGAGTTCTAGTACATGATAGTGATTCCAGGTAACTAACTGTGGTTATTTCTCCAGTTTCTGAATGCATAGTTGGAATAAACATATAGCAGCTGGAAGGATGTACATATTAACTCCATGACCTGTAGAGTGAGATGATATAGTAAGAAAGTTCAGATGGAAGCCTTGTAACTGTTCTTTCCTTCCAAAGGAGCAAAACTAAAAGCCATACCCTGGGGTTATTGCAGACAAGTGCCAACATCAGAGACCTGAAAAATGCAGGGATAATAATTCCTATCACCTCCTTTATTAACTTGCCTGTTTAGCCTACTGAGAAAGATGAATCCTGTGTATTATTATGAACTTCATTATACGATGACTCAATTGCAGCTGCTATTCTAGATGTGGCTTCTTTTATTGAAGCAAATCAATACGCAGCTCTAGCTACTACAGCTGATGATGTGGCAAATGATTTTTGTCTCGGTCTCACTTGACGAGTATCATCCCAGGCATGTTGCTTTCACCTTGCAGGGGCAGCAACATACCTTCAATGTCTTTCCTCAGGGCCATGCTAAATCTACAGCTCTCTCTATAATCTAATTTGCAGAGACCTTGACTTCTCACTGTTTTACAGGGCACAATGGTGGTCCATTACAATAAGGACATCTTATTGATATGAATTAGAGAGCAAGTGTATCATGAACCCTAGATGCTTTAGTAAGACACATGCATGCCAGAGGATGGGAGCAAAACTTCAAGAAAATTTAGGTCTTATCACTTTGGTGAAGTTGCTGAGAGTCCAGTGGTATGTGACACATAAGAATATCTTCTCTGGTGGTGCCTATGGCTCAAGGAGTAGGGCGCCGGGCCCATATACCAGAGGTGGTGGGTTCAAACACCGGCCAAAAACTGAAAAAAAAAAAAAAGATTATCTTCTCTAGGCTGGGTGTGGTGGCTAACACCTGTAATCCTAGCAGTCAGGGAGGCCAAGACAGATGGAATGTTTGAGCTTACCAGTTTGAAAGCAGCCTGAGCAAGAGAGAGATCCCTTTCTAAAAATAGAAAAACTGGCCAGGTATTGTGACAGGTGCCTGTAGTCCCAGCACTCTGGGAGGCTGAGGCAGGTGGATCGCCTGAGCTCACGAGTCTGAGACCAGCCTGAGTTAGAGCAAGACCCCATCTTTAAAAAAAAAAAAAAAAAAAAGCTGGGCATTGTGGTGGATGCCTATAGTCCCAGCTACTTGGGAGGCTGAGGCAAGAGAATTGCTTAAGATTAAAAGTCTGAGGTTGCTGTGAGTTATGATACCATGGCACTCTACTAGGGGTGACAAAGTGAGACTCTGTCTCAAAAATAAATAAATAAATAAATAAACAAATAAAAATAAAACAAAAATAGAAAAACTGAGGCCAGAGGATAGCTTGAGTCCAAGAGTAGGAGGTTGTTGTGAACTATGATGAGGCCACAGCACTCTACCCAAGGTGACAGCTTGAGACTCTCTTAAAAAAAAAAAAAGAAAGAAAGAAAGAAAGAAAAGAAAATATCCCCTCTACAATGAAAGGCAAGTTGCAGCACATTGTGCCCTTAGCTGCTAAGAAAGAGGTAAATATTTGGACCTCTTTCGATTTTATAGGCAAAGTACCTTACATTTGTATTCTCTGTCCTAGAACCAATTTTGAGTAGGTCCCAAAGCAAGAGAAGATTTTGCAGCAGGCCCAAGCTGCAGAGAAAGCTTTCCTGCCATATGAGCCAAGCCATATTGTCTAGCATAGCCAGTGTGTTGAAATATCTGATGACAGATGGAGATACTATGTGGATCCTCTGGTAAATGCTGATGTAATCCCAGTGTAGGCCGGGCACAGTGGCTCATGCCTATAATCCTACTACTCTGGGAGGCCGAGGCCAGTGGATTGCTTAAGTTTAGGAGTTCAAGACCAGTCTGAGCAAGATTAGAGATTCCCGTCTCTACTAAAAATAGGGAAAGTAGCTGGGTGTAGTGGTGGGTGCCTGATCTCCTGGCTACTTGGGAGGACAAGAACATTGCTCAAACTCAAGAGTTTGACGTTACTCTGAGCTATGATCCCAAGTACTCTACCCAGGGTGATAGAGTGAGACTGTCTTAAAAATAAAAATAAAAAATAAAATAAAATAAAAATACAGGCTCAGTGCCCATAGCTCAGTGAGTAGGGCACCAGCCATATATACCAAGGTTGGCACCTTTCAGCCTGGCCCAGGACTGCTAAACAACAATGACAACTGCAAGCAAAAAATAGCCAGGCATCGTGGCAGGCACCTGTAGTCCCAGCTACTTGGGAGGCTGAGGCAAGGGAATCACTTAAGCCTCAGAGTTTGAGGTTGCTGTGAGCTGTGATGCCACGCACTCTACCAAGGGTGACTTAGTGAGACTCTGTCTCAAAAAAAAAAAAAAAAAAAAATACAAAAACTAGTCAGGTGTTGTGGCAGGCACCTGTAGTCCCAACTACTTGGGAGGCTAAGGCAAGAGGATTGCTTAAACTATGATGCCACAACATTCTATCCAGACTGAGACTCTTGCCTCAGAAAGCAAACAAACAAACAAACAAACAAACAAAAAGAATCCCAGTGTAAACCTCTAGGGCAGTGGTTCTCAAACTTCCTAATGCCACAACCCTTTAATACAGTTCCTCATGGTGTGGTGACCCCCAACCATAAAATTATTTTCGTTGCTACTTCATAACTGTAATTTTGCTACTGTTATGAATTGTAATGTAAATATCTGACATGCAGGATGTATTTTCATTGTTACAAAGGGGTCACAACCCACAGGTTGAGAATTGCTGCTCTGGGGTTTTAGAGATAAGTTATACTTTTTTCTGTAAATAAATAATTTTCTTTTGAGAACTGGCTCTTGTTTACCCCTGAGTTGCAGCTGAAACTCAATACCTGGCTGTGGAACTAAATGAGATATATGGTATGAAAAATATATGGTACTCCCATAGTCAGAATAGATAGGTGCAGGGCAGTGCCTGTAGTTCAGTAGGTAGGGCACTGGCTACATACACTGAGACTGGAGGGTTCAAACCCTGCCTGGCCTGCTAAAACAACAATGACAACTGGCTTGGTGCCTGTAGCACAGTGGTATGGGTGCTGGCTACATACACCCAGGCTGGCAGGTTAGAACCCAGCCCTGGCCTACTAAACAATGACAGCTATAACAAAAAATAGCCAGGCATTGTGGCGGGTGCCTATAGTCCCAGTTATTTGGGAGGCTGAGGCAAGAAAATCACTTAAGCCTAAGAGTTTGAGGTTGCTGTGAGCTGTGATGCCCCAGCACTCTACTGAGGGCAACAGAGTGAGACTCTGTCTCAAAAAGAAAAAATTTTGTACTGAAAAGAACTATGATCAAAAACATTTGGAGACCTACGGCAAACTATTAATTTAAAGGCCTTGGAGGCTCGGTGCTTGTAGCTCGGTGGGTAAGGTACCAGCCACATACACTGGGGTTGGTGAGTTGTGATGCCATGGCACTCCACTGAGGGTGACACAGTGAGACTCTGCCTCAAAAAAAAAAAAAAAAAAAGGGCGGCACCTGTGGCTCAAGAAGTAGGGTGCCGACCCCATATGCTGAGGGTGGTGGGTTCAAGCCCAGCCCTGGCAAAAAAAAAAAAATAAAAAAAATAAAAAACAAACAAAAAAACCTGCAGGAAAAAAAGGCCATGCAATGTGATAGTGTTATAAATTGATAATCTATTTAGCAGGAGGATAAATGGATAAAGGAGTGCTTTTTTTTTTTTTGAGACAGCATCTTACTTTGTCACCCTCTGGTAGAGTGCAGTGGTATCATAGCTCACAGGAACCTCAAACTCTTGGGTACAAGTGATTTTCTTGCCTCAGCCTCTCAAGTAGCTGGGACTACAAGTGCCTGCCACAATACCTGGGTAGTTTTTAGAGATGGAGTCTTGATCTTGCTCAGGCTGGTCTCAAACTCCTGAGCTCAGGCAATCCAACCGCCTTGGCCTCCCAGAGTGCTGTGAGCTACCACGCCCAGCCCTAAAAGTGTTTATATACAAATATACCCAGTGTTAGAGGAATTATAGTTTCAATACTCTCTTACTTTCTTGTGTAATCCTGAACAAATTAATCAGTGCTGGCCCGATTTTCTTTATCTCAAATAATAGGGATTTGGCTAATTTGAGGTTTTCATATTCATGCTCAATGGTACTCCAAAGTTCCTGTAGCATTCCTGCAAAGGTAGGAGGAAGGAAACAGGAAAACTACTACATTCCTGGGGCAAATATTGATTTTGTCTTACCAGTGATTGGAATAAAAATCTTATAAGTTTTATTTTATTTATTTATTTATTTATTTAGAGACAGAGTCTCACTTGTTGCCCTTAGTAGAGTACTCTGGTGTCACAGTTTACAGCAACCTCACACTCTTGGGCTCCAGCCATCCTTGTGCCTCAGCCTCCTGCGTAGCTGGGACTACAGGTGCCCACCACCACACCCAACTAGTTTTTCTATTTTTAGTAGAGATGGGGTCTTGCTCTTGCTCACGCTGGTCTCAGTTGGGCAAAATTACCTAACATAAAATGTATTTTATAATAGTGAGTATCTTATTCATTTATTGAATATAGTACACTGTAGAGTACAACATTATCTTCCTAATTGTTGTCACTGCTCACCATCACTAGAGAGCATTGTTCTACTTATCTCTAGCTCTAGAAAAGATCAAAATTCAAAATTTGGTCAGGTGTGGTAATTCAAGTTTGTAATCCCAGTGCTTGTTGAGGTCAAGGTGGAAGGATCACATGAGGCCAGGTATTAGAGAACAGTTTGGGCACTATAGTAAGACCCCTTTCTACAAAACATTTAAAAATTAGGCAGGGCTCTGCAGTGCCTGTGGCTCAGTGAGCAGGGCGTTGGCGTATGGGGCTGGAGCCATAACCACTGTACCACGGGTGCTGAGCCTGGCTTTTACGACCTTGGAAAGTCAACTGGAAGTATATCTCTTAACAGTGGCTATTATAATTTAAAAAATCAATTTGCTAATTCATTTGATCAATTTAACTAAGTTGACAAGGAAGGAAATCAGAAAAGAGTAGGAAGCATTGGTAGAGCATTAAAACACCACAGTACTTCTTTTTTTTTTTTTGAGACGGTCTCATTCCCCTCAGTAGAGTACTGTGCTGTCACAGCTCACAGCAAACTCAAACTCTTGAGCTTAAGCGATTCTCTTGCTTCAGCCTTCCAAGGAGCTGGGACTACAGGCGCCCACCAGAACGCCTGGCTATTTTTGTTGCGGTTTGGCTGGGGCTGGGTTCAAACCCGCCACCATCGGCATATTGGGCTGGGGGGGGAGGATGGGCCCTACCCACAGAGACATAGGCACCGCCCATGCCCGTCTATTTTTTTGTTGCAGTTGTTCAGCTGTTGTTTTTGGCTGGCCCGGGTTGGGTTCAAACCTGCCATCCTTGGTGCCTGTGGCTGCAGCTGTAACCACTGTGATACTGGCGACGAGCCTCCACAGCACTGTTAATCAAATAGCTGCAGCTGACCAGCTCTGGTAATAACACACTTAAAATTTCCAGGGTGAAATATTTTTTAATAACAAATTAGAAATCTGCCCTATTCTGAGCAAATATTTAAATTGTTCAGTCTCCAATATTAGTTGTATTTGGCCTTTGGGACTCTGTAATTGGTATTTCTTGTTAGTTTTATTTACATAAAAAATTAAGAACATCTCATTTATTTCACTACATAACAGTCCAATGTATACATTTCACACCCCCTTTCTTGTCTTTCCACTTGATTATTCTCTCTGTGGGATTTTCCCTTCTCCCTTGACTCTCCTCAGGAAAAGCAACTGGTTATGCTAACAATGCGTGCTTGCTGGGCTGTAGAAACAAAGGTTTGAAACTCTCTGCACCATAAGGGCAATCAGAAGCCACTCTTACAGTTACCTTATTTTCTTTTCAAGGCTGTATTTAGCAATTAGGGACTGAATTATGTGGTGAGTGGAGACAGTTATTAATGAGTAAAATTTTGAGTCTACATACCACCCTGTGCATAAAGGCAAGACACACCTTCCAAAACCTTACCGGTGCTCGCAACATTCAGTACCATTGGTTTCAGCTTAAAAAACATATCATCACCCACTCTGGTTTAAACCGTTTTCAATTTACACATACAGAAATACAGGTCGCCCTTAATCTATTTTATTACTGCGTCCGTCAAAAAGGAAGACTAAAACAAAACGGAATCGGAAATCCATCTTAGTACACCTAGGAATACTAGAAAGACTGGCCTCATTATGCTTGCACAATTTCAGTAGCCTGGATCGCAGCCGGATCCTCATTCCCTCTAGCCCCACCTCCAAAAGGCTCCGCCTCTATTCTCACAGCCAATGGGGAGCGCCATACCACAGGGAAGCACCTTCAGGATCCACCCCTTCCCCGCCTCAGGCTTTCTCCCCGTGTCCCGACCCGGCGCATGCGCACCGTCACTCAGCCTTGGAGAGACGCTTAGGGATCGTATTTTCTCCTTTCTTCCAGCGATCGCGCGACTTTCTGAAACCCTTCCCACCCTACCATTGCTGAGGGCCCCCTTCCTTCCGAGTCACTCTGGGAACGTGCTGCTCCGGCTTTGGGTGCGGCAGTAACCGGATGTGGAGCCGCTCTCGCCCGGCGGGGACTCTGTGGCGGGGCGGAGCGCGGCGGCGTGCGCGGGGGCAGAGAGAAGGGGGCCTCTGGGCCCGGGCGCTCGCCGGACGCCGGGAGGTACCATCGCTGCCCACTGGGGAGGAGGCGGCGCCGGCGCTCGGCCGTCCACCCCGGAGCGAGGGGACGGGGGAGAGTAAAGGCCGGCATTTCAGCTTGCCCCCGGCTACCTTCGCCGTCCCCCCCGGGCTGGCCTCCCCCGGCCCCCTGCGCTCCTCGCGCTCCCGGCCGGGGGAGAGCGTGGTTTCCTGGCGGCCGACGCTGTAGCCCGGCCGGGGAGCCCGGAGGAAGCGGGAGAGTCCCCGCCCACGGCCCCCTCCCCTCTGCCCGCTCGACGCCGCCGCCTTCGAGGCGCCAAGGGCTGGGTTTCGGTCCGAGCAGGGGGCGCGGCGGCGACGGCTAGGCAGTGGCAGTGGGCTCCAAGCGGACCGCGCCGCCGCCCCCGTGAGTTATTCCCACGTCCCCCGGGGCTCGCTGCCGCCCCCGCCGGCGCCGAGAGTCCGGCCCGGGCCCAACTCCCTCACGGGCCCTCCGGCGGCGGCGGCGGCGGCGGCGGACCCCACCGCCCGGGCCCCAATGAGTAACTCCCGGAATAACCGGGTGATGGTGGAGGGGGTCGGGGCCCGGGTAGTACGCGGCCCGGACTGGAAGTGGGGGAAGCAGGACGGCGGCGAGGGCCATGTGGGCACAGTCCGGAGCTTCGAGAGCCCCGAGGAGGTGGTGGTAGTCTGGGACAACGGCACCGCTGCAAACTACCGCTGTTCCGGGGCCTACGATCTGCGCATCCTGGACAGCGCGCCCACCGGTAAGCTGTGGGCCCCTGACCCGGGGCCCGCGCGTGGGGGGAAAGGGTGAGGCAGCGGTGGGACACCTCGCCCGCAGGGATGGGAGAGGGGGAAGGGCCAAAGGGAATTTTAGGTCCAGTACGGGTAAACAAAAACTTTAAGGTCCCCTATTCTCGAAATGATAGCAGTATAGTCAGTCATCTGGATGCTTTCTGGCCTGTAACTCACAAAGCACCGAGAAGACAACGGATAGATCCCCTCCTTTTTTTCCTCCTCCCCCGGGAGGGCGTTTGGAGAGGCTGGTCTGATAAACCGTTGACATTAATCAGTGCCAAGTGATGGCTGTCTGAAGGGAGGCTGGCCTCGCCATATGGTGCTTAGTCTACCGGTTACAATTGCCGAGGGGCCGTTGGTACCTCACATTTGAGATACATTTTTTTTGTTGTTGCCGCCTATAACAGAATGACTTGGAGTGCAGTAGTGGAACGCTCTTTGGACCCTGTGGAATAATTTTTCATCTAAATTCTTTAATTGTACGTGTTAATAATCAGAGCGCAAAATAGCCTGAGCTCTTGAACTGGTAGGTTCTTTGTGTTAAATACTTTTTCAAGTGGCAGATAGACATGCCCTTTTTTTTGTTAACATCCTGTCTCTGTAAGGTAATGGCAGAGTTTTATTCATTCACCCAGTAATGAGTCAGTGTCCTTGATGCACTAAATTTTAGGGTCTTTCTTTGACTCTATAAAGTGTGTTTTTTTTTTTTTTTTTTTGAGACAGAGTCTCATTATATCACCCTCGGTATAGTCACCCGTGCCTTCACACCTCACAGCAGCCTCAAACTCTTGGGCTTAAGCTCTTCTCTTGTCTCAGCCTCCCAAGGAACTGGGACTACAGGCGCCCGCCACAACGTCTGGCTATTTTTTTGGTTGTTGCAGTTGTCATTGTTGTTTTAGCTAGTCCAGACTGGGTTCGAACCCACCACATTCAGTGCATGTGGCCAGCAGGTATCCACTGTGCTATCGGTGCCCAGACATCTCTAAAGTTTTTTTTTTTTTTTTTTTTGAGACAGCCTCAAGGTATCGTGGTGGGTAGAGTGCCCTAGCATCATCACAGCTCACAGCAGCCCTCAACTCCTGGGTTTAAGCAATTCTCTGGCCATAGCCTCCCAAATAGCTGGGACTGTAAGTGCCCACCAAAATGCCTGGCTATTGTTTTTTGATTGTAGTTGTCATTGTTTTGGCAGGTGAGGGTCGGATTTGAACCTGCTAGCTCTGGTGTATGTGGCTGGCCCCTTAGCGGCTAGAGCTACAGGTGCTGAGCCTCTAAAGTCTTTTTTTTTTTTTTTTTTTTTTTTAATTAAATCATAGCTGTGTACAAGAATGCAATCATGAGGTACAATGTCCTGGTTTTATACTAAAGTTTTTTTTTTAATATGATAAACTGAAGGCTTGCTTTAACACAATAAGTATGTAACTTATTATATTTTCATATAGATTTATCCTTGATATTATTTACACTTGATATTTTTCTTTGATTCAGTAGAAAATGGTTCAAATTTAAAATCGGATGGTACTCAGAATTCCTAAATGAACTGCTTCTAAGGCATTATGATTGAGCTTGTTAAAGCCTAACAAATCTTGAAAATGGCTTATAGTTGTTAGCAACTATAAGAAAGAAAATAACTCAAGCCAACTCAGGTTTTTGAACAGGTAATTAATAAAATTGTGTTTCTTAACATCTGAAACATTGAAAAGGATGCACATCAACAGTCCAAAAAGGGTCAGCTATTATCAGTTTCTTTGGTATTCTTAAAGACTACTCAGTGCATTGCAAGCATGGATTGGAATATACTGTATATCTACTCTTCTTAAGTATAAATGGTAAAAAACTATATTCACTCTGCATTTTCTTTCACTTAATTCATATTGGTGATTGTTACATTCTTTCATGGCTGCATAATATTCCAGTGACTGGATGCAGTAATTTATTTAACCAGTACTTTATTGACAGGCATTTATACTGTTTTAGGTCATATTTGCAATGATGCAGTGAGTAAATCTTTGTACATACGTCTTTTGAATATGTGTTGAGTAATTCTGAAGAAGTGAAATTGCATCAAAATGTGTACATGTTGGGGCTGCCAGGGGAGGAGGAAGATGGCGGAGGGGGCGAGGTGAGGGTGTTGGCAGTGAAAAGGAGTTTGGGTGCGGGGGGCGGGGGAACGCGGAGCTATGGCCCGCGCCGGCTGCAGGGGCGGATAGAAAGACTTCGCGCCGCGGGTGTGGGCAGGAGAGAGGTGAGGGCGCCGAGCGCCACAAGAGTATGACGGGGCTGTACGAGCTGGTGTGGCGGGTGCTGCACGCGCTGCTCTGCCTGCACCGCACGCTCACCTCCTGGCTCCGCGTTCGGTTCGGTACCTGGAACTGGATCTGGCGGCGCTGCTGCC
>CAUYPK010009491.1:0-69692 GCA_963574355.1 Loris lydekkerianus
AGATGTGTACTTTCAGTTACCGCTATGTGCCCCCTCTTCTGCATTGGCTCCTTCGCATTACTATTTTAAAAAGTTCAAGGCGGAGGGAGGGGGATTGGTGGGATTACACCTGCGGTGCATCTTACAAGGGTACATGTGAAACTTAGTAAATGTAGAATATAAACGTCTTAACACAATAACTAAGAAAATGCCAGGAAGGCTATGTTAACCAATGTGATGAAAATATGTCAAATGGTCTATAAAACCAGTATATGGTGCCCCATGATCGCATTAATGTACACAGCTATGATTTAATAATAATAAAAAAAAGTTCAAGGCATTCTCATCAAAAACTCTCTGGACCACATTTGCTCCTTTAGCTACCACCCTTGCTTCTCTCCTTCAGAGCCACAAGTATAAAATGTTGTCTATTGGGAGGCCGAGGCGGGTGGACAGGTTCACAGGTCCGAGATCAGCCTGAGCAAGAGTGAGACCCGGTCTCTAAAAATAGCTGGGTGCTGTGGCAAACACCTATAGTCCCAGCTACTACTCAGGAGGCTAAGGAAAAGAATCGCTTGAGCCGAAGAGTTTGAGGTTGCTGTGAACTATGATGCCATGGCACTCTACCAAGGGAAACAAGGTGAGATTCTGTCTCAAAAAAAAAAAAAAAGAAAGAAAAAGCTGTGGGCGGCATGTGTGGCTCAGTGAGTAGAGCGCCAGCCCCATATACTGAGGGTGATGGATTTGAACCTGGCCCCGGCCAAACTGCGACAAAAAAAAAAATAGCCAGGCGTTGTGGCGGGTGCCTGTAGTCCCAGCTACTAGGGAGGCTGAGGCAAGAGAATCGCCTAAGCCCAAGAACTGGAGGTTGCTGGGAGCTGTGATGCCATGGCACTCTACCGGGGGCAAAACAGTGAGACTCTGTCTCTTAAAAAAAAAAAAAAAAGTTGCCACGGCCAGGTGTTGGTGGCTCACACCTATATTCCTAGCATCTGGGAGGCCAACGCAGGAGGACTGCTTAGGTTAGGGGTTCCAGACTGGACTGAGCAGTAGAAAGACCTTGCCCTACAAAAGATAAAAAAATTATCTAGGCACAGTGGCCCATGCTTATAGTCCCAGCTACTTGGGAGGCTGAGGCAGGAGGATTGCTTGAGTCCAGAAGTTTAAGACTGCAATGAGCAGGTGGCACCCATAGCTCAGTGGGTAGGGTCCCAGCCACATACACCGAGTTT
Source organism: Loris lydekkerianus (assembly GCA_963574355.1). Classification (NCBI taxonomy): domain Eukaryota; kingdom Metazoa; phylum Chordata; class Mammalia; order Primates; family Lorisidae; genus Loris; species Loris lydekkerianus. The sequence goes on from CAUYPK010009491.1 coordinate 1,212, forward strand.
GGCGGCTTTGAACCCGGTCTGGGCCAGCTAAACAACAATGACAACTGCAACAACAACAAAAAATAGCTGGGTGTTGTGGCGGGCACCTGTAGTCCCAGCTACTTGGGGCTAAAGCAAGACAATTGCTTAAGCCCAAGAGGTCTAGGTTGCTGTGAGCTGTAATGCCATAGCACTCTACACAGAGTGACAGCTTGAGGCTGTCTCAAAAAAGAAAAAAAAAAAAAGACTGCAATGAGCTACAATGACACCCCTACACTCCAGCTAGGGTAACAGAGCAAGAATCTGTTGCAAAAAAAAAGGTGAGGGTGCCTACACATCACTGCCCTCATTTCCACACTTCCCATTTACTGCACAACCCACTGCAATCTAGCTTCCACCCCCACCATTTCTCTGAAACTGTTTAAGGTCAACAATGATTGCTTATTGCTAAATTCAATGGATACACTTCACTCATTCTTTCAGCAAGTATTTATTGCATGCCAACTATGCATCTAATGCTGTGTTGGGGAAAGAGCAGCAAGCAAGAGAGAGATTAAATATAGAGCAAATATTAAACAATAATATAATTATTTATAATTGGGGCAAGTGGTATGAAGGAGCTGTCAATTAGGAAAACGGGCAGGGCAAAGGCATATTCCTTGAGGAAGTAATTTTTTTTTTTTTTTTTTTAAAGATAAGAGTCTCATTTTGTCGCCTTTAGTAGAGTGTCGTGGCCTCATATCTCACAGCAACCTCAGACTCTTGGGCTCAAGCGATTCTCTTGCCTTAGCCTCTCAAGTAACTGGGACTACGGAGTCTGCCACATGTCTGGCTATTTTTAGAGATGAGGGTCTTGCTGTGGCTCAGGCTGGTCTCAAATCTGTGAGCTCAGGCAATCCACCGGCCCAGGCCTCCCAGAGTGCTAGGATTACAGGCATGAGCACTGTGTCTGGCCTCGAGGAAGTAATTTCTAAGCTGAGCTCTAAAGGATGAATACATGGGCTTGGTGGTTCATGTCTGTAATACTAGCACTCTGGGAAGCTGAGGTGGGAGGATCATTTGAGCACAGAAGTTTAAGACCAGCCTGAGCAAGAGCGAGATCCTATCTCTACAAAAAATAGAAATTAGCTAAGAGTGGTGGTGGTGTGCAACTGTAGTCCCAGCTACTGGGAAAGCTGAGCCAGGAGAATCACTTGAGAATATATGTATATTATATTAACCAGGCAGGCTAGGTATAGTGTCTCATACTTGTAATCCTAGAACTTTGGGAGGCTGAGGCAGCAAGAAGATTGTTTGAGGCCAGGAGTTTGAGACCAGTCTGAATAAAAGCAAGACCCTGTCTCTACAAAAAAATAGAAAAACTAGCCAGGCATGGTGGTAGGTGTCTATAAGTTACAGCTACTTGGAGGCTGAGGCAGGGGGGTGGCTTGTGCCCAGGAGTTTGAGGTTTCAGTGAGATGACACCACTGTATTCTAGCTTGGGTGACAGAATGAGATCCTGTCTAAAAAAAATAAATAAACAAGGCAGCGCCCATAGCTCAGTGATTATGGTACCAGCCACACACACCCAGGCTGGCAAGTTTGAACCCGGCCCAGGCCAGCTAAAACAACAATGACAACTGCAACAAAAAAATAGCTGGGCACTGTGGTGGGCGCCTGTAGTCCCAGCTACTTGGGAGGATGAGGTAAGAGAATCGTTTACGCCCAAGAGTTTGAAGTTGCTGTGAGCTGTGACGCCACAGCACTCTGCTGAGGGTGACATAGTAAGATTCTGTCTCAAAATAAATAAATAAATAAAATATAATAAACAAACAACCAAAACAGGCAAAAAAAGGGGAGGGAAGAGTAACGCTGGAGATGGGGATGGAAGTTGAGATGGAACAAATGCAAAAGCCCAGAAGCAGGAACAAAACTTCTACATCTTTAAAGTGGGCTATTGTTACCTTCAGAGGACTAGGGTACCAAGTCTGGCTCCTAGCCTGCTACAGTTCTTCAATAAACAGTTATTAAGAGTAAATGGTAAAAAAAAAAAAAAAAAAAAAGAGTAAATGGGGGCATGGTGGCTCATGCCTGTAATCCTGGTACTCTGAGAGGCCATGGTGGGTGGATTGCTTGCGCTCAGTAGTTCGAGATTAGCCTGAACAAGAGTGAGGCTTGACAGACCCTGTCTCTACTAAAAATAGAAAAACTAGCCAGGCATTGTGACGGGTGCCTTTAGTCCCAGGTACTAGGGAGGCTGAGGCAGGAGGATCACTTGAGCCCAAGAGTTTGAGGTGGCTGTGAGCTTGATGCCACAGCATTCCACCCAGAGAGATAGAGACAATCTCAAAAAAAGAAAAGAAAAAGAAAAAGAAAAGGAGTAAATGGCCCCCACAAGTGGCCCCAAGGAACATTATCTCTCATCATTCCTTACAAAGAAATGTTCTAGTTAATTTTTTTTTTTTTTAATTGGGGATAGTGTCTCACCAAGTCATCCAGGCTAGAATGCAGTAGTATGATCGTAACTTACTGCAAGCTACAAACTCCCGGATACAAGCTGATCCTCCCACCTCAGACTTCCAAGTAGCTAAGACTACAGGTACACACCATCACACCTGGCTAATTTTTAAGGTATTTTGCAGAGATGGGGTTTTGCTATGTTGCTATGTTGTCCCGGCTTGTCTTGAACTCCTAGCCTCAAGTGAACCTCTCATTTTGGCTTCCCAAAATGCTGGGATAACAAGGCATGAGCCACTACTCCTGGTCTCTCATTAAATTTTGTTCATTTATTTTCTATTTCTGTCATACACATTCCTGTTCTTGTAATGTGACCTTCATACCTTACCTTACACTATTCTCTAAGTATAGAATACTTTCCCCTTGGCTTGGCACCTGTGGCTCAAGTGGCTAAGGCGCCAGCCACATACACCTGAGCTAGCGGGTTCGAATCCAGCCCTGGCCCATCAAAAAACAATAATGGCTGCAACCAAAAAATAGCTGGGCATTGTAGCAGGCGCCTGTAGTCCCAGCTACTTGGGAGGCTGGGGCAGGAGAATCACTTGAGCCCAGGAGTTGGAGGTTGCTGTGAGCTGTGATGCCACAGCACTCTACCTAGGGCGACAGCTTAAGGCTCTGTCTCAAAAAAAAAAAAAAAGAAAAAAAGAAAAAGAAAAACCTTCCCCATCTTTTCAAACTTTTTTTTTTTGAGACAGAACCTCAACCTGTTACCCTGGGTAGAGTGCCATGGCATCACAGCTCACAGCAACCTCCAACTCCTAGGCTTAAGCGATTCTCTTACCTCAGCCTCCCAAGTAGCTGGGACTACAGGCGCTTGCCACAACACCTGGCTATTTTTTTGGTTGTAGTTGTCATTGTTGTTTGACAGGCCCAGGCTGGATTCAAACTCGCCAGCTCTGGTGTATGCGGCTGGCGCCTTAGCCACTTGAGCTACAGGTACCAAGCCCTTAATTAAACTTCTTTATCCTGATGGTTTCACTTTGTTTACACGTTTTACATAATTCATTCTTTAATTACAGTTCATTTTGCATGTTTCTGTCTCCTTCAGGCCCTCTCTCTCCCCTCTCTTCCTTACCCTATCCCCAGCTCTAAGGGGCAAGAGCTGCATCTTGATCGTCTCCATACGTCCAAGGCCCAGTATAGGGCCTGATGCAGAACAGACACTCCTTTATGTGGTGCATCCAACTGAAAAAAATCCAACTACTAGCTATAAAGGTAATTTCCAAAAATCAGTGGGGATGATTCCACTGGAATAAGTATTCTGGCTCCCAAACTACGTATGGGTAAAGTCTCATGTGGATAAACCTGGTCTCAGTTTATCTGTCATGCATTCACGTTGCTTTTCTGTTAGAAAGTACCTGAGCAAGGATATTCACCCAGAGTCTGGGTCCTCAGTTTCTTAAGCCTAGACTCTCTTCAAGAGAACACTCTTGAACTCTTCAGCTCCCTTAACAATCTTGAAAGTCAATGATCCTAATTCTCTTACAACCTTTCTTCTAGGAAAGGTAAGAGAAATATAATATTGTAATGCAAAGTCTTGGGGGTTTCTTGAAGCCCAATGGAAGACCAGTCCAGAGTCCAGCCTGCCTGGGAAGTTCTTCCTCTAGGAAAATACTTCATTGTGCCAGTCTGTTTGCTCTCTCCCTCTACAGCAGTGGTTCTCAACCTTCCTAATGCTGCAACCCTTTAATACAGTTCATCATGTTGTGATGACCCCCAACCATAAAATTATTTTCTTGAACCACAGCACTCTACCCAGGGTGACAGTTTGCTACTCTGTCTCAAAAAAAAAAAAAAAAAAAAAAAAGAAAGAAAGAAAGAAAGAAAAAGAAAGAAAAGAATTTTATGGTTAGGGGTCGCGCCAACACGAGGAACTGTATTAAAGGTTCATGGCATTAGGAAGGTTGAAAACCACTGCTCTATAGTATTTACCTCCCATATCTGCAGACTTATCAACAGTGGCTGTTAAAGTCCAGAAAGGGAGCTTGATTAAATACATGTCCATAGCAAACTCAAATAATAAGGGCCCCTTATTAGGCATTTAATGAACAGAAAACCATGCCTTCAGTTATTATTGGAATTTGCTGCTTTTAAGAAGTAACAAACAAGGTGAAAATTGCCAAGAAATGGCTCCTTACAAATGTTCTCATCTACGGGATCTTTTGAATCTTGGTATAAAACGTTTTCATTTCATATATGCTTCTTTCTCACAACTCAGTATTAGTAATGTGACCCTCAAATAATCTGTAATGTACTGGGCAGGCACTAGGGATGGTAAGGCTGGAAACGTCTTTAAAATTATTTAATCTAATCCAACCATTTCATTTTTCTAAAAGAAAAAAATTGGCTTAAAGATGAGTTGTGTAACCATCATAAAGCTAGTAAAACCTAGTCAGAAAGGGACTCAAACAAACGTTGTTAGACTACCATGCCAGTTTTTTTTTTTTTTTTTTGAGACAGAATCTTGTTATGTCATCCTTAGTAGAGTGCTGTGCCATCACAGCTCACAGCAACCTCAAACTCTTGGGCTTAAGCAATTCTCTCACCTCAGCCTCCCAAGTAGCTGGGACTATAGGCGCCCGCCACAACTCCTGGCTATTTTCTGCTATAGTTGTCATTGTTGTTTAGCTGGCCCAGGCGGGGTTTGAACCCACCACCCTTGGTGTATGTGGCTGAGGCTGCAACCAAAGCTACAGTTGTATTTTTATTACCCAGTGCAACCTCAGACAAGTTGAGACTTGCTCAAGACCACACAGTTATTCAGTAGAAGGGCTTAATCTGGTACCCCAGCTCAGATCCAGTGCATTTCCCACAATATACACCTTAAACTTAAATATAAGAAGTATAAGAAGTATATTTCTGCAAACTAGTCCTTTTCAGGCCCCAAGCACTGAGAAGTCCCCAGTGCTCAACTGAGGGTTGAGACCTTACTGCCTAGCTTGAACCAACATGTACTGATCTTATCCTTTCATTTGAAAAAAATCTTTGAAACTTCTCATGTTCCACCAGACAATGAGAACCAGGAACAAAATCTAGTCAATTCAGTACAGTATAAAACAACAAGTATGGTAACCCTGGGCCCCCTGGGAATTGGCAGGTCAGGTGTATAAATCCCACTTGTTCCAGGACAAAGCAGGAAGCAGAGGGCAGGGCAGCAGCTGGTGGGGAACAGCGAAGAGAAAAATATCACATTTTAATGAAATGACTACCAACAAAACCAACAGTAATGATTAACATTTCTCTGGATACTCTCTTGTCTCCTAAAGGGTTTTCTCCTTTCCTAGCTTACCAACTATTACCAAACAGCTTGGCACCCGTACTCAGTGGTTAGGGCACTGGCCACATACACTGGAGCTGGTGGGTTTGAACCAGGGCCAGGCCTGCTAAACAACAACAACAAAAAGAGCTGGGCGTTGTGGCGGGTGCCTGTAGTCCCAACTACTTGGGAGGCTGAGGCAAGAGAATTGCTTAAACCCGCGAGTTTGAGGTTGCTGTAAGCTATGAGGGCGACACAGTAAGACTTTGTCTCAAAAAACAAAAAACAAAAAACAAATATTACCAAAGGGAGTGGCTCAGGAAGAAAGATTAGATGATTTTTTTTTTGAGACAGAGCCTCAAGCTATCGCCCTGGGTAGAGTGCCATGGCGTTATAGCTCATAGCAACCATCGTCATTGTGGTTTGGCATGCCTGGACGGGGTTCAAACCTGCCAGCCCTTGGTGTATGTGGCTAGCACTCTACCCACTGAGCTACGGGTGCTGCCCAGATTAGATGATTTTTTTAAAAAGCTTCATTTTTTTTTTTACTTTTAAACTAGCAGTGAGTTATCTGAAAAGGAGCTTCTTGAACTCTCCTGAATCTTAAGATTCTTCTTTCATAAAAGGAGAGATCAAATGATTTCTTCCAGCTCTGAGAACCTGTGACACCAAACCAGTGCCTCTTATTTTTCATGTTAAAGCACAGACACAGGCATCTCAGAAAGTATCATTCTTGCTGTTGTTCTATTCTTCTCTTCTTTAGTTTATTAGGAAAAATTTGTGAGGGTTGAGCCTAAGAACTGATGTTGACTTGGTTTTGAAACTTGGCTGTTACTGTTTGCCTCTGTGTCCTTGAGAAAATTACTTAACCTCTCTGAGCTTGTCTCCTAATCTTTAAAAAGAGGTTAATACTACATACCATACAGGATTACCAAGAAGATTCAAAGAAATAATGTAATAGATGTGGAAATACCTCCTGCAGTACCTGGCACTTTATTGGACCAATTTGTAACTTCTCTTCCTTCCTTTATGTCTATAGGCCAGTGAAAAGGTTGAGCTGAATACAATAACTTCTGAGATGTGAAGGGAATGTTCTCAAACCAAATTCAGCAAACTTTCTAGGTGCCCATGTGTAAGAGAAAAACTAGGCCAGGAACTACTAGGGCCCCTGGTAAGTATTCATTGGGCATAGGGGACAAGGATATGTACAGAAATAATACTCAGAGGACAAACCAGGTGCTGGGGGCAGGGCAGGCTCAGTACAGTAATAAGATACATTGTAGAGAAACAAAAGAGACAGATGGCTCCTGCTGCTTCAAACAAGGCTCTTCCAACAAATTGACTTAGTTGTGAATGAGTAGGCATTTTGTTATCTCAAGAAAGCCTGTAAAAAAAATCCCTTTATCAGAGAACTGGTTAACCAATTCATATATTCCTTTTTTTTTTTTTTGAGACAGAGTCTCACTATGTTGCCCTCAGTAAAGTGCCATGGCATCCCAAAGCATCACAGCTCACAGCAACCTCAAACTCTTGTGCTTAAGTGATTCTCTTGCTTCAGCCTCCTGAGTAGCTGAGACTACAGGCACCCACCACAACGTCCGGCTATTTTTTTGTTGCAGTTGTCGTCGTTTAGCAGGCCCAGGCTGGGCTTGAATCTGCCAGCCTCGGTGTACGTGGCTGGCGCCCTACTCACTGAGCTACGGGCACTGAGCCAATTCATATATTCTTATAATGTAGTTCTCTACACACTGTCGATGATGGGGGGGAATATCTTAGCGTCCTTACTATGTGCAGGTAGTGTCTTAAGCACTATACAAGTATGAATTAGTTGAATACAAAGATCTCATGAAATAAGGACTAGTATGAAAGGGAGGCCAGGTAGATTGCTTGAGCTCAGGAATTTGAGACTAGCCTAAACAAGAATGAGACCCTGTCTCTAGTAAAAATAGAAAAATTAGCAGGGCGTGGTGGTGTACACTTGTAGTCCCAGCTACTCAGGAGGCTGAGGCAAGAGGATCACTTGAGCCAAGAGTTTGAGGTTACTGGGAGCTATGATGCCACGGTACTCTATCTTGGGGCAACAAAAGTGAGACTCTGTCTCAAAAACAAAAACTACAACAACAACAAAACACTAAAAAAAACCTAATATGAAAGGACTATTACTGTTTTTATTTTACTGAAGAAGAAACTGAAATACTCAGCTAATTGTTAGGGATGGAAATAGACCACATGTCTTACTAGTATCCAAAGCCTCTTTCTTTAGCTACTTTCTTTCCCAGACAAATTATAGGCAGCATAACTTGACAAAACCGAATCCCAGGGTGAATGTTCAAGAATGTTTCCTTTTTCTTTTTTGTAGAGACAGAGTCTCATTTATCGCCCTCAGTAGAGTGCCATAGCATCACACTGCTCACAGTAACCTCCAACTCCTGGGCTTAGGCAATTTTCTTGACTCAGCCTCCCGAGTAGCTGGGACTACAGGCGCCTGGAGCTCACTGCAACCTCCAACTCCTGAGCTTAGGTGAGTCTCTGGCCTCAGCCTCCCAAGTAGCTGGGACTACAGGCGCCTGTCACAACACCTGGCTATTTTTTTTGGTTGCAATTTGGCTGGGGCTGGGCTTAAACCCACCACCCTCGGTATATGGAGCAGGTGCCCTACCTACTGAGCCACAGGTGCCGCCCAAAAGTTGATTTTTTTTTTTTTTTGTAGAGAAAGAGTCTCACTTTATGACCCTTGGTAGAGTGCCATGGCGTCACAGCTCACAGCAACCTCCAACGCCTGGGCTTATGCTATTCTCTTGCCTCAGCCTCCTGAGTAGCTGGGACTACAGGCGCTTGCCACAACACCCAGCTATTTTTTTGGTTACAGTTTGACCGGGGCTGGGTTTGAACCCACCACCCTCAGTATATAGGGCCCATCCTTTTTTTTTTTTTTTTTTTTTTTTTTTAAAATAAGGGTGGGGGTGTTGCTCTGCTGCCCAATCCTAAGTACAGTAGCACGATCACAGCACACAGCTTTGAAATGATTTACAGAGTTCATGTTCTAGTGACTATTTGACATAAATTAATAGGTAAAAAAGTCTAATTCTTGCTACTGTGTAAAGAAAGATCAAGGATGAGAAAGAAAATAGAGTTGTAACAGACTGCTATAGTTTTAGGTCCACTCACCAAATGTCAAAGCAATGCATGCCGGTGACCCCCGCTGACCCCTAATATGCCCCAAATGATACCTCCCTCAAATTCACAGTGACCAGACGCCAGTCCTGACCTGAGAATCAGCTCAGCCTCCAAAAGAGGCACAAACGCCATCATGAATGTGGAAAGCTGGCTTGGCATGGTGGCTCATGCCTGCAATCCTAGCACCGTGAGAGGCCGAGGCAGTTGGATCTCCTGAGGTGATGAGTTCTAGACTAGCCTGAGCAAGACGGAGATCCTATCTCTACTAAAAACTAGCTGGGCGTTGTGGCAGCTGCCTACAGTCCCAGCTACTTGGGAGGCTGAGGCAAGGGGACCACTTGAGCCCAAGAGTTTGAGGTTGCTGTGAGCTATGATGCCATAGTACTCTAGCCAGTGCACAGAATGAGACTGTTTTAAAAAAGAAAAAAGAAAAAAAAGAAGGAAAAAATGTGGAAAGCCTCATACAGCCTCTTGAACATGATGGGTTTTTATTATTCAGCTTTGAAGACCTGCAGTCCTTTCAGACCCTCCTCTGCTCCCTCCATCCCATATTCAGGGCCATCTAAGTCACCCTGACCTGCCCATGTACTGGTTGGTGCCTTCTCCATTCTTTTTTTTTTTTTAAGACACAATCTTATTTTTATTTATTTATCATTTTGAGAGTTAGGGTCTGGCTCTGTCAACTGCCTTCTCCATTCTTACCACTAACACCTCATCACAGGGTCTACTGCACCGACCTCCACACTGGTGCCCTGGGCAGGCTGGAAAATTCCAAAATCCCCAGCCTGGCATTAAACCTTCCAGCCTGGCTTCACCCACCCTCTCAGCCTTAGCTTCCTTTTCCTATGACTTCCCCACCTCCTCATCCTTGCCCTTCTAACACACTTACCAATTCACTGCCCCTTATGAATACTTTGAAACTCTCCTATCTTTGCATCCTACTCCCAAAGTTTCTTCCCTACTATTATCACCTTCCAACTTTTTTTTTTAAAGACACCTGGGCTTAAGCAATCCTCCTGCTTCAACCTCCTGAGTAGCTAGGATTATAGGCACATACCTCTATGCCAGCTATTTTTTTTTTTTTTTCTTATTTTTTGTAGAGATGGGGTCTCACTATGTTGCTTAGGCTGGTCTAAAAACTCCTCACCTCAAGGGATCCTCTTGCCTTGGCCTTTCAAAGTACTGGGACTACAGGTGTAAGCCACTGTGCCTGGCCACCTCCTACTTTTTTGAACCTATTTAACATTTCTCAAAACTTACTTCCTTCAAGAAGTATCACCTGGCTGGGTGTGGTGGCTCACAAGAAGTATCACCTGGCTGGGTGTGGTGGCTCACATCTGTAATCTTAGCACTCTGGAAGGCTGAGGTGGAAGAACTGCTTGAGCTTAGGAGTTCGAGACCAGCCTAAGTAAGAGTAAGACCCCATCTCTACTAAAAATAGAAAAATTGGGTTACGTGCACCTGTAGTCCCAGCTACTCAGGAGGCTATGGCAGGAGAATCACTTGAGCCCGGTACTCTGTGGTTGTAGCGAGCTGTGATGACAACACTACACTCTACCCATGGTGACAGAGCAAGACTCTTGTTTCAAAAAAAAAAAAAAGTATTCTCTGACCAAAATTGATCGTCACTGTGGATATCATATTTTTTGAACATGCCAAGCACATTCTCATCTACCCACTGCTTCTATCCTCTCATCAGCATTTCTTTTTCTTTTTTTGAGACAGAGTTTCACTTTGTTACTCTCCATAGAGCACTATGGCGTCATAACTCACAGCAACCTCAAACTTGTGGGCTTAAGCAATCTCCTTGTCTAAGCCTCTCAAGTAGCTGGGGACTACAGGTATCTGCCACAATGCCCAGCTAGTTTTTCTATTTTTAGTAGAGATGGGGTCTTGCTCTTGCTCAGGCTGGTCTTGAATTCCTAAACTCAGCAATCCACCCACCTTGGCCTCCTAGAGTGCTAGGATTACAGGCTTGAACCACCGTGTCTAGCCCATCAGCATTTATTTCTGATTATATTTATATACTTACTATCCTTCCTCACCAGCACATGCACTCCATGAGGTGAGAGATTTGGTTTACCTTATTCCCTGCTGTATCTCCAAGGGCTGAAAAGTGCTTGGCATACAGTAGGAGCTCAACATTTGGTATCTGTGGTATGAATGTATGAACAGAATTCTCCTTTGCCTTTGAAATTTTATAATGTTATCACACATAGGCCTTATAACAGCTAGTCTTGATTTGCGTTGTTTTTTTTTCTTCTTTTCTTTTTTTCTTTTAAGAGACAGGGTCTTGCTCTATCATCCAGGTTGGAGTGCAATGGTGTGATCATGACTCACTGTAACAAAATTTTGGGTTCAAGAAATTCTCCCACCTCAGCCTCCCAAGTAGCTAGGACTACAGGTACACATTACCACACCCAGCTAACTTTTTAATTTTTTTTTTTTTTTGTAGAGACTCAGGTCTCACTATGTTGCCTAGGCTGGTCTCAGACTCCTGGCCTCAGTGATCCTCCAGCCTCTGCCTCCCAAAATGCTGGGATTATAGGTATGAGCCACTGAGCTTAGCCCTGTTTTTTTTTTTTTTAAATCACCTTAACTAGGGAACTTCTCAAAGGCACAAACCATGTATTATGTATTTCCACAAAAATTTTTTTTTTTGGAGACAGAGTCCCACTATGTCGCCCTTGGTAGAGCGCACTGGCGTCACAGCTCACAGCAACCTCAAACTCTTGGGCTTAAGCAATTCTCTTGCCTCAGCCTCACAAGTAGCTGGGACTACAGGCGCCCACCACAATGCCCAGCTATTTTTTATTGCAGTTGTCATTGTTGTTTTAGGTGGCCCAGGCCGGGTTTGAACCCGCCAACTTTGGCATATGTGGCTGGCACCGTAACCACTATACTACGGGCGCCAAGCCATCAACAAATGTTTATTATGGGCTTACTATGTGCCAGGCCCTGTATGTTTCAAACAGCTTGAAATATTGTAAAGAGCATTAGAGGAGGAATCCTACATTTGTCCTAGTTCTACTACTGGTTGAGTGACCCTAGACAACTCCATTTTCCTCCCTACCCTCATTTTCTTCACAAGTAAAATGAGAAGACTGTACATTATCTTGAGTCTCTCCTGGCTCTAACACCTGTTAAAATTTATAAGAGGCAAAACTTGGCTCAGCTCAGTGCTGTAGACATCATAGACACTTAGTAAATATTTGATTTCTTTGTTATTGATTCTCCTGTTACACAAGAGGAATCTAACGTGTCTTGGAACATAGTTTGGACAGAATAACAAGTAAAAATTGAAGTCCCATTTCCTTCTCTGACTACATGGGCAGGTTTATTCTGCTGCTCGTGATACAGAAAGGATGAAGCACTAAACTTGAGGTTGGAAAATATAAACTCTGACCACCACCATTTATTTGGCTATGGAACCGTAAATCATTTCTGGACTGTAGTCTCCTCACACACAAAAAGCCATATTGATCTTCTCCCAGCTTAAGGTACCACAGGCCTTCCTACAGCACAGTGTCCCACCCATCTCCATCCTAGAGTCCAAAGGCATTTTTTTATTTTAAAATGCTCACTGGTTGAAGGTACATGCAAACTTTATGACCACCCTCAAATATTAATTTTTTATCTTTTTCATTTTTTTTTTTTTTTAATTGAGACAGAGTCTCACTTTGTTGCCCTTGGTCATTTTTCACTGACTGATTGATTGAGACAGCATCTCACCTTGCAGCCCACGTTGGTCTCAAATTCCTGGCCTCAAGCAATTCTTCCACCTCTGCCTCCCAAATTTGCTGGGATTAAAAGCCTGAGCCATCACAGTCTGCTTAGTCTTTTTATCCTGTTTCCTCCCTGCTGGAATATTCTTTGCCCTTCAGCAACTTTCACTTATCCTTAGGGGTCAGCATAAACTTGCTTTCTTAGGGTAAACTTCCCCTATCTATACTTGTTATCCCAGTACACTCTTATAGCACCTATCTCAATTGTTTATCTCAACTATCTCAATTGTTACCTCAATTATTTTTTGTCCATCTCTAAGATTGGAAGCACCACAAGGGCAAAGACTGTGTCTGATTTGTTTACCACTATACTCCTTGGCATTTGGTTAAGTGCATGGCACAGAAGTATCCAATGAATATTCTTTGAATGAAGGTAAGAGTGCATAACTAAAGGCTTTATTCCTCTAGACTTTTTTTGTTCACTAGGAGAAAATCTGATTTAAAAAACTACTGTATTCTAAAATCTTTCACAAGTTTCTAAGAATCAAGGTTCATACAGCTGTCAGAAATCATTTTGGCTGAAGAACTCTGGAAGCTAGAAATGTTTAAAAGGAAGGGCCAGGAGGCATTTCTATCCCTGGCTTTCTTTCTCTGGATACCTATTCTCACCAATGAGGAGGAAAATCCCATGCTCCCAGGGTGAGGAAGTGACCCATTGGTGGCCTGATCCTTGTATTCAGGATGGAGGAAGTGACTAGCCACAGGCCAAAAGCCAGGAAGCGGGGGCCTAATATCCTCGCTGCCCCCCACCCACTGTGGGCCCTGACAGTCCCTCCTACTACATCTAGAAAGCTTCTGGACGCTGACCCCAGTGGACTCAGAAACAAGGCCACCCACACAGGTGCCTAGGAAACATATGGGACAGAAGGTTCCTGATGCTGCGTGAACAGACTGGGAGGGCAGGAAGCAGCAGGGTGGTGTGTGAAGTGATGAGGAAGGGACTGCAGGCATTGCTAACAATTCTGAAGTCACCCTTCACCCTTAGACAATTCTTCCACAATTCTTCCTTCCTGGAGGGGTTTGGCCACATCCCTCTGGTCTCACAAAGGTCAAGGGAGGACCCACTTCCACAGGCGGATTCAGAAACCCACGGAGCCTATTTTCCTCACTTGTAGAACAGGTCTTTGAACCCTAGGAAGAATGGTCCAACCTCTTCCTACCTCTAGTCCTATTCTAAACACCAAGAATCCACATTCCTCTATTTCCTGCAAAGAAGATCCAGGAGATCCCAGGCACCAAGATACCCACGAAAAACCGTGGGACTGGTGGGTAAGGCATATCCTCCTCCGTTTTCCACAGAGATCCCAAAGCCCCGGTACTTCTCCATCTCCTAATTGCCCTGAACGCTAAGGGGCCTATACTTCCCATATTCTATACAGGCTTCACCCTAAGAGAACCACACGCCCCTCAACTTCCTTGGAAGGGGTGTTAATTTGGGAGCCTGCAGCCGCCAGGTTCCCACCACCACCACCACCAAAACCAGTCTCCTGGCAGAGCCAGAATTCCTTCCTCCCGGGGAGCTCAATCCCCGGGAAGCCGCCCAATCTACCACCTCTCAGAGCCCTGGTCTCCCGGATGCCTCGCCCTCCCAGTTCCCGGAGCCCCGAGACCTGCGGAGCGCTGTGCCCTTCCCCTCGCCAAGACGTCCTGCTGACGAGCGGGGACCCACGAGGATCCAGTCAACCCGAAATCCCCGAGAGGCCACCAGTTCCCCTGAGACGCCACGGGCCCAGGCTTCAGAGATAACGGCGGGACCGGGAAGCGAAGCCCTTCCTTACCCGCCAGCGCGGACATGGCCCCGGGAGCGCGAAAATGGGTAAGAACAGACCGGGACCGCAACAGCGCCCCTCAGCTCCAGCAGCCGCCTGAGGCTAGGGAGGATTTCAGCCCTAGGCGCGAACGGGATGCACCGCCTACGGCGCCCGGGGAGGACCAAACCGCACCTGCCTCTAGGGCCTGCCGGCCGCCGCCCCGCCCCTTCGCCACAGGCTCCTCCCCCGGGCTCTGGTTCTGCAGCGGCCCTGGCGCCCTCTAGTGCCAGTGGCGTTCTCTCTGGGCGCTCAAGCCGGTAAGGGTGATTCTGCGCAGGGCTGAAGTCTTCACACCCGCGGGCTCTTCGTGCGAAGTCCAGTACTCTTTTATTTTATTTTATGTTATTTTAGAGACAGAGTCTAACTATATTGCCCTCGGTAGAGTCCTGTGGCGTTACTGCTCACAGCAACCTCAAACTCTTGGGCTGAAGTGATTCTCTTGCCTCAGCCTCCCAAGTAGCTGGGACTACAGGCGCCTGTCACAATGCCCGGCTATTTTTTTTTTTTGAGACAGAGCCTCAAACTGTTGCCCTGTGTAGAGTACGATGGCATCACAGCTCACAGCAACCTCCAACTTCTGGGTTCAAGCGATTCTCCTGCCTCTGCCTCCCAAGTAGCTGGGACTACAGGCGCCTGCCACAACGCCCGGCTATTTTTTGGTTTCAGCCTTCATTGTTGTTTGGCGGGCCCGGGCTGGATTCGAACCCGCCACCTCAGGTGTATGTGGCTGGCGCCTTAGCTGCTTGAGCCACAGGCGCCGAGCCGCCAGCTTTTTTTTGTTGCAGTTGTCATAGTTGTTTTTTTTTTTTTTTTTAGCCTTCCTGGCATTTTCTTAGTTATTGTGTTAAGACAATTATATTCTACATTTACTAAGTTTCATATGTACCCTCCTAAGACGCACCGCAGGTGTAATCCCACCTATTACCCTCCCTCCGCCCATCCCTCTCCCCATTCGCCGTATTCTTAGGTTATAACTGGGTTATAGCTTTCATATGAAACCAAAAATTAGTTTCATAGTAGGGCTGAATACATTGGATACTTTTTCTTCCATTCTTGAGATACTTTATTAAGAATATGTTCCAGCTTCATCCATGTAAACATGAACAAGGAAAAGTCTCCATCTTTCTTTAAGGCTGCATAATATTCCAGGCAGTACTGGAGAGTACTAACTCTAGTAAGATTAGCCCATATCACAAAGAAGTAGGATGCCGGCCCCATATGATGGAAGTGGCGGGTTCAAACCCAGCCCCGGACATGAACTGCAAAAAAATAAAAAAAGTTGTCATAGTTTTTTAGCAGGCCCAGGCTGGGTTCGAACCGCCAGCCTCGGTGTATGTGGCCAGCGCTCTACTCACTGAGGTACCAGCGCTGAGCCAGTCCTCATTTTATACAGGGGGAAAGCTGAGGACCTGAGAGGACATTTGACAACCTCAAAATGGCTCAGCGCATCAGGAGCCGAATGGGGATGAGAATCTGGGCTTCCTGACTTCCAGTGGAAAGCTCTCTCCAGCAGTGTTTGAGATTACAGATATTAATATGGAGTAGCCAGATCTACCCCACAAATAGTTTTAGGAGTTGAGAGTGGATTTTTCTTAGAAGCTTTTATCACTGAGAAACCACTTCTCTGCACCTAGTATGACTAAGCTACCAGCAGATAACCTTTAGGTAAAAAATGGAACTGAGATGGCTCAACCAGCATTCTTGGCCTGATCCTTATCCAAGTAGGTATATAAATGAACACATCATGCTGGAGCTTGTATGCCTGTATGCCTCATTGGAAGAGGAGCAGCTCCTTGCTGGAATACTGGCTTGCTATTCCCATCTTCCAATTTTTCTTTCTTTCTTTTTTTTTTTTAATTTTAAGGTTAAGAGAGTTTGATTTTATCTCATTAGTTATTTTTTAAGGAGTGAATAACCCATCTTCCAATTTTTCAAAACAAGCCAAAATCCAGATGTTCAGGTGACATTTTCCACTTTTTTTTTTTGAGACAGAGCCTCAAGCTGTCACCCTGGGTACAGTGCTGTGGTATCACAGCTCACAGCAACCTCCAACTCCTAGGCTCAAGCAATTTTCCTGCCTCAGCCTCCCAAGTAGCTGGGATTACAGGTGCCTACCACAACGCTTGGCTATTTGTTTTTGGTTGCAGCCGTCATTGTTTGGCAAGCCCAGGCTAGATTCGAACCTGCCAGCTCAGTTGTAGGTGGCTGGCGCCTTAGCCATTTGAGCCACAGGCACCGAGCCACATTTTCCACTTTTTAAAGTGTTTGTAACTTTCCAAAATTTTTCTGAATGCCATGAAGGCCAAATGAAACACAGCTGTGGACTAAATTTGCCTTGCAGGCTGCCGATCTAAAACAGTGGTTCTCAACCTGTGGGTGGCGACCCACAGAAACTGTATTAAAGGCTCACAGCATTAGGAAATTTAAATTAAAAGCATTAGGAAAGTTGAGAACCGCTGATCTAGAATCTTTTATGAGGAGCTATCACTAGCAGGGGCACTCAAACTTTTTAAACAGGGGGCCAGTTCACTGTCCCTCAGACTGTTGGAGGGCTGGACTATTGTTTATGAAAAATACTACGAACAAATTCCTATGCACACTGCACATATCTTATTTTGAAGTAAAAAAAAACAGCAACAAATACAATCACATCGCCTCATGTGGCCCATGGGCCATAGTTTGAGGACCCCTGATAGGACAGCAGACTGGGTTGTGGTAGTTGCTAGGTGGCTGAGTAGCTTTGAGAACCACTTCCTCTCACTGGGTTTGGAAGTAGACTGGGGTCTTCTGTGATGAAGGGTCAGCCACATAAGGTAGTCTCTGATAACCCTCCCATCTGATTCTCTGATGCTAAGCCTTTGGTAACTGTATGTTCCTAGGTCATATTTATATTTGGGGAAAAATGTCCAAATGACCAGGAAGAGGTAGGAATAGGACCAGGAAAATGGATCCTACCCCACAACCAAGAACAAAGTTCGATCCCTCTGCCTTTGGTCACAGGAGTTAGGTAAGCAAAGGTGAGTACAATTCTCTTTTGTCTTGTTCTAATTCAAACCAGGTGCCTGTCAGATTTTTTTCCTCTGGGTGTGGCAGGTGGTCCCTGATAGCCTGAATGGCACAAAGTGCTGCAGAAGAGGGCTATGCCTGATTTTGCTAATTACTGGGAACTTTTTCAGTAGTCAGTTTTATAGTGTCTGAGGAAATCACTGACTGTAGTAAATACAAAACTGTATTATGTTGAATTAAGGTGATTAAAAATCCAGGGGAATCTCCTACAAGCCATCTCATGGCTAGCAAAAATGGGATGGGGATTTTACTTATCCTGCACATAGAAAGGGTGTTTTCCCTCTCCTTTTGTCCTATAGTAAAGCACCTAGGTCTACCTTGCCTATCTCTTCTCCCTGCTCACTCTCTTTCATATTCCACTTCTCTCCTACCTCTGACTTCATGATCTTCACTAGGGGGTGTAGTCAACTCACTCACGTTCCTCCCAAGGAAGTTCAGGCAACTCTGAGAAACACAAGTTGAAATGTGAAAGGAAACTATCTGTAGAGATGCTGTAATCAAGATATCATTCTACCTGAGTTAATGCCTAGTTATTGGGGTTGGGTGATTGATACATGGAGGCCCAATTGTCCTACTACTGTTTTGTTTTCCTTGAAAACATAAACACTGTTCATTTGCCTTTGGGCTTATGGGTTCCTGAAGCTCCCTAGCCTTTGCATTCCCATTCTATCTTGGCAGTATTCAACGTAACTGTTAAGTCAAAGTCTGAGGAAGAAAAGAACTCTTCAGCAGAATGACCTATAACTCTGGAATGTTGGAGAGCCTCAGGCGGGGCCAGATTAGTAACCTCACCAGCATCTTTCACCTCATATCACACCTTGCTCGATGAGGGGAACATCTTCTGCTCCAGGGAAAGGACTTAGATCAGGGCCCACTGCCTTTTCACTGAACATATGGAAAGGCTAATAATGAGTAACTGATTATCCTAAAGTCTCTGATGGGCTATAAGCTAAGCTCCATTAGGACAACTTTTCATGGGCAAGCTTAGGAATTCGATGCACCTGTCGGGACTGGGGCTGCCTGTTGAACAGGTTACACCTTGGGCAAGGCTGTGTATGAAGCTATCTTTATATACCTATACTTCTTATCTTTAATTACTGATGGCTGTTTGAAGACTTTCATCCTCAGTGTGACATTACCAAGGAGTCACAGTTGCTTCCCAGAAGCCAGACCAGTGTGACTTCTCCCCACCTGTTCATTGTCCATGGCACAGACAAGAAGTCCAAGCTCACAGTAATGTAAAACCATTTGTTTAATCCTAAATCAAATCACTTTCACAACAGTGAAAATTAGTGACTAGTTAAGGTGTGCCATTGTACATATTTTCTGACTGTGGTTCAAGTCCACAAGGGTGGCAGAAGGAGGGTAGAGGCCAAAAACACACAAAACACACACAAAAGAAAGGAAAGTTGCCTTGGCAGAGGGATTTGTGGTGAACCTGCATAGGGGTGGGAGCAGGGGCACAAGTCAGCAGTCCCAAGTCGGCTTCTCTGCCCCAGCAATTCGCAGGTTAGTGGAGGCCTGAAAGGTTCGAAAATCAAAGGGCATATGGCCATCCTGGTTTTGCTAACAGGTTTCAAGGATGCATTTATTGGTGGAGCTCTCCTGGCTCATGTCATTTTGTTAGAGTCCAAATGATTCATCTTCCTACCCACAACTGTTTAATCTTTCTTCTGGAAATATATTTTTGCTGGGCCCATCTGACTGACGTCCTCTCTTCTTCTAATAGTTGGGGCCACTGTACTGAGGGAATCCCATTACTTTTCTCTAGGGCAAAGAAACTTCAGGGGCCAATCTGACTTTGGGGATTTCCACAAGGTGATAAAAAGAGCGCTCTTGAGTGGGTTCCCAAGAATGTTTAAAATCCATCAGGTACACTGTGCAGCTGATGGCTTATTCCTATCAGTGGATTCGGCAAACGAACCTCCTATTCAATACTTTATACTTTGTTTAAACACTGAACTCTGGTATTATAGGTGCAAAGGAGAAAGGATAGGGGTTGTAGAGAGGGGAGAGCTTTCTTCATCTTCCTCAAGGTCTTTGTTGCTGCAAAGTATGCAAAGCCATTATCTGGGAAAAAGCACTATGAGGGGCTTCCTACCATTTGTTGGCTATTGCTGGGGGTTAGAGGAAGGAGCAGCGTCACAGAGGAAGTCCTCTCCTCCCACCTTTAGGGATCTCCAGGAGGCTGGATGAGGACTGGCAGGCAGGGCAAGAACCATTCCACCAGGTGAACTGTCCTACCTGCCTGGCACTACATTCCCTTGATAAGAGGAGGCCTGTAAAATTGAAAAACAAATCAAGGATTTGGGATGAATAATTTCTTCTGGATTCCACAGGAAGAAAGATCATGGACCATTATGCTGGGACTCCGTAAGCCTTGCTACATGGTTTTACAAATCATATGGAGTTTGTATGGGAGTCACATGCTTGCCTGGTTTTAGCACATGTAGAAGGAGTTTCAGGGGAATTCATCAAGTCATATTGAAATCAAGGGCCTCCCCTCCCCCTACCACTTCACAAAGGACAATTTGGCTTCTGAGGATGGCAGTCTTCAATATGCAGCTGTGCTGACCTGACAAAGTCCCCAGTTTCCTCTGGGTGGGTTCTGGGAGAGGATGCACTTGAGCCTCTGCAGCCTAGCGGTTGCCCCTGCATCAGAACTCTGACTCCCACCAAAGCCTGACTCCAGGACCTTCCCTCAGTTCTGGCTTCAGCAGTAGTCTATGCGGTTTGCTCTCTGGCAGAGACACACAGACGCATATGGTTTTATAGGGAAAGCTGATGGGAAATATGAGAGTGAAGCCACATGTCTCACCAGGGATAATCTATGCTAGGAAACTAGGAGGACGTTCAAGCTGCTCTCTGGGGCCAAAGACACCGAGCAGCATGGCTCAGAGCCATTAAGAGATCTTTGGTTCTCTGTTGAATTTATGATATGACTCCAACTTTAGGGGCTGCAATTATGATCTTTATGAGATAGCAAGTTCTTGCATTTCTTGCCCCTCTGCTGAGGAAAACGAGGGGGAGTTTGGAAGAAGAACTTCACCGTATAAGGAGCCCCCATTGGCTTTGGAGGCAACTTATCAAGGGGTATTTAAAGAGATGAAAGAAAGTTTCCAAATACCATTTGGCTCATCTTTTTGTTTTTGTACTATTAAACTCAGGTGAAATTGTACTCTGCCAGTTTCTCTATTTCCATCTCTTCCCTGTGCAGAGTCAGAACCTGCTGAGCTGGCTGCAACAAGATTTCATGCTGTCATCCATGAGAGAAGACTCAATGCCAAGGCTTGAAGTTATAGTAGGGTGTTTACAGCAGTGGTGACACTGGGGTCCTTGTCATCTGGTCTTGAGTTCCAAAGCTCTGATGGAGAAGACTCCTTGATGTGTTATTGATCCCACTTGTTCCAGAGATCAGGATTATCCAGGAAGCTGTGGCATGTCGCCAGTCTAGAGGCCCCACCATAGGTGCAGGCAGAGACCCAGGATTAGGCAATAAGGAGCCAGAACATGATCACCAGGGCCACAAACAGGAAGAGGCGTGACAAGAACTGTTCGTCCACATACTGTGGTGTCCCAGGAACAGCTGGAGAGACAGGAAGGAGAAGACAGGCAGTGAGACTCCTACAGCTGTGTAGAGTACCCATTCAGCCCAGAATTTGAGAGCCTTAGTCCTTACCTGTTTTCTGTGACAACAGAATCCTGCACACTAAAAAAGATTTCCAAACCCCAAATAATATCAGGGAAAACAAAAAATACATGTGGAACAATATAACAATCAGGCTGGGTTTCCAATTTATCATGAAAAGGTTTTGCCCACATGTGCAAATAAACCAAATGACTAACAGGAAACTCTTGGAGAAAATAGTAAAAGAAAAGCTGATTGTTACGTATCTTCTATGTGTGAAGTGTTTTACACATGTTATTACTTGGTGGATATTGCAGCAGCTAAAGCACAAGTATGATTTGCCCAAGATCTCAAGGCTCATGAGTTAGTGGCAAGCTCTATAGTCGTGTTCTCCAGCCTCTCCAGATAGGCAGAATGAGTTGTACCCTACCAGATATACCACGGTAGATGCAGAAATAGGGTGAGAATCTAGATCTCTACTTCTGCTTTGAGAAAAGCTGCAATTTAGAGCTCTCTGTCCTGACTTTGGGGGAGGGAGTATGAGAGAATCTACATCCAGCATGGGCAAATTGTACCAAACATGTCAAGGGAAAATGATGATTGTGGTGGAGGATAAAGCAATTCAGAATCTAGCCTAGCTGTAGAACTCTGCTTAACTAGGGTGAGTGAGCCCTGGACCAGGTTAGGAGGAGGAACCTTCCAAGCAGGTTCCTACTATCTTCACAGGGATCTGTCCTTTTTTTTTTTTTTTTGAGACAGAGTCTCACTATGTCCCTCTTGGTAGAGTGTCACGGTGTCACAGCTCATAGCAACCTCAAACTCTTGGGCTGAAGTGATTCTCTCGCCTCAGCCTCCCAAGTAGCTGGGACTACAGGTGCCCGACACAGCACCTGGCTATTTGTTTGCAGTTGTCATTATTGTTTAGCAGGTCAGGGCAGGGTTCGAACCCACCAGCCTTGGTGTGTGGCTGGTGCCCTACTCATGAGCTATGGGCACCGAGCTAGATCTGTCCTTCCTTGAGGAAAGAGCACACCCTGCCCTTTGGGGTCTTCTTCCTCCAAGAAAACAACATGAACAAAGGAGAAACTTTTGAGGTGAATAAGGAAAGAAAAGACATTCCCAAGATCTCTTATTGCTCAGATTCTCAGTGGGTGCTCTAATTGATTCAGGCAGGCTATCAATAAAGACAATGGATTACCTGCTATGTGCCAAGGGTCAGGGTGGGGAAGGGTACAATTGGGATGATCCAGGACTGGGTTACTATCTCTGGGTATAATTTCCTGGACAGAACCAGGGACTGTTCACTTCTGTACCCTATATGTGCCCAGTACCCAGCTTCCAATGAGCGTAAGCAGAGCTCAGCTGATCATGGCTTCTGTGGAGGCTCCATTGTAAGGGTCCTGGCTCAGGTATCAAACTGTCAAAGAGTATAGGGCACCCACCTTATTGTACTGCTCTATAGTGAATACAGCTGACACTCTAAAGCAGGGTGAAGGAGAAACACAATAGTAGGTGGCAGACTTAGGCATGTTCCCCCAAGACCTGAGGCTTGGGGACCAGCCTTATGCATGTCTTGAAGGAAGCTGGACAGAGATGCCAGAGAACGGAGATGCCCTGACTCCTTGTGGGATGCCTTGCCCTTCCATGACTCCATATGATCTAAGTTGGGGGTACATGCACAGAATCAGGCTTTTTCTCATCTGGGCATAGTTTATAGATTTTCATTTCATAGACAAGAGGTATGTCTTGGTAAATATTACTAAGCATTTCCTGATCTGTAAAATGGGGCTAATCACATACCTTTTCCACAGGGTTGTAATGATCCCCTGAGTTTGGAAGAGAAAGTGTTCTATATGTCTAATACTTGGTTTCAGTGACCTAAAAACAGTTTAAGATGTTTTGTGCCAGGCATGGTAGCTCACACCTGTAATCCTAACACTGGGAGGATCACTTGACTTCATGAGTTTGAACAAGAGCCTGAGCAAGAGCAAGACCCTGTCTCTACTAACAATAGAAAAACTAGGGGGGGGGGGGAGAGTTACGGGGGAGGCTGAGGCAGGAGAATCACTTGAATGCAGGAGTTTGAGGTGAGCTAGGCTGATGCCATAGCACTGCAGCCCAAGGCAACTGAGTGACACTGTCTCAAAAAAAAAAAAAAGAAAAAGAAAAGAAATATATAACATTTTGAAAAGGCTGATAATCCCATTAGTGACAATTATCTGTAACTTACATACTGATGAATTACAAGAAGCTTTCAAGCAGAATTATTAAAATATCTTCCTGATTTCTCAAGGAAATAGGGCCTTACCTGGAGGAGGCCGCCCATCGTTTATGTTAAATGCTGTGGCAAATATCCCAAAGGGAAATGCCCCAATTCCAAAAGACATCTGAAAGCCACCATCTCCAAATCCAAATCCTTGAAATCCCTATGGGGGAGAAATGAAATTAAGAGGAAAGTAAACAAGTAGGTTTCTCCTGTGCCTGTCAAGTACAACATACCTCACGTGTCATCTTGCATGTGGTACCTGACTCTCCTCACTACTGTCTGCCATATGTTTCCAGCTCCTCCTTCCCTCTAGATCCCAAAGCAGAGGAACTCTGGCAGCCCTTCTGTCCTTCTAGCCTTAGCTCCCAGCTAAGGATCTGTGAATGGAACAGAAGCACTGGCTCTGACCCAATGTGAACTGCTTAACACAAGTCAATTTCTTAGGGCTTCAAGTTCTTTCCCAGAGTCCCACATTAGGCAGTTAACATTTTTTATGTGCTTTATAGCAGCAACACTGGCTATTACCCCTATGCCCAATTATAAGGGAGCATCAAAACAAGGTATACATTATCTGTAATAGCAAAAATGTTAGAACTCTAACTAGCCAAAATATAAGCCACAGTTTGATATGTGCTTTCAAAGGACCATTATGCTGACTTATATAGTAACATGATAAAAACTCTTGTGCCTAAATTATCAGATAAAATTGGTTGAGCACATGTCCTAAGTACACGACAACATTTTTTTTTAACATTTTCTTATTTTCTTTTGTTTTATTATTTTGAGACACAGTCTCACTTTGTCATCCTCAATAGAGTGCTATGGCATCATAACTCACAGCAACCTAAAATTCTTAGGCTCAAGCAATTCTCTTACCTTAGCCTACCGAGTAGCTAGGACTACAAGTGGCTACTGCAACGCCCAGCTATTTTTAGTGACAAGGCCTTGCTCTGGTTCAGGCTGGTCTCAAATCCATGAGCTCAGGCAATCCACTTGCCTCAGCTTCCAAAGTGCTAGGATTATAGTCATGAGCCACAGTGCCCAGCCCCAGTATTTTCTTCTTTTAGAGACAGGGTCTCATGCTATCACCCATATTGGAGTAGAGTGGCATAATTACAGCACACTGCAACTTCAAGCTCCTGGGCTCAAGCAATCCACCAGCTTCAGCCTTCCAAGTAGCTAGGACAAAAGGTATACCACCCTGACTGGTTAATTTAAAAAAATATTTTATGTTATATTCTTTCTTTTTTTTTTTGAGACAGAGTCTAAAGCTGCTATCTTGGGTAGACTGCCGAGCATCAGAGCTCACAGCAGCCTCCAACTCTTGGGCTCAAATGATCCTCTTGCCTCAGTTTTTCTATTTTTAGTAGAGGCAGGGTCTTGCTTTTTTGCTCAGGCTTGTCTTAAACCCGTGAGCTCAAGCTATCCACCCACCTTGGCTTCCCAGAGTGCTAGGATTATAGGTGTGAGCCACTGCACCCCACTAAAGGAATTTTCCTTTTTTTTTTTGAGACAGAGTCTCAAGCTTTCGCCCTAGGTAGAGTGCCGGGCATCACAGCTCACGGGCTTACTTGATTCTCTTGCCTCAGCCTCCCAAAGCAGCTGGGACTACAGATGCCCAACACACACCTGGCTACTTTTGGTTGCAGTTGTCATTGTTGCTTAGCAGACCCAGGCCAGGTTCGAACCTGCCACCCTAGGTGTATGTGGCTGTCACCCTTGCCAACTGAGCTACGAGCGCCGCCTTTTTTTTTTTTTTGAGACAGTCTCAAGTTGTCGCCCTGGGTAGAGTACCATGGCATCATAGCACATAGCAATCTCTAACTCTTGGGCTCAAGTGATCCTCTTGCCTCGGTTTTCTATTTTTAGTAAAGAAGGGATCTCAATTTTGCCCAGACTGTTCTCAAAATCATAAGCTCAAACTATCCACTTGCCTCAGCCTCCCAGAGTGCTAGGATTACAGGCATGAGTCACCATGCCCAGTCAAAAAAACTTTTGTTTTGTAGAGCTGGGATTTTGCTATGTTGTCTAGGCTGATCTTAAACTCCTGGCCTCAAGCAATCCTCCCACTGCAAACTCCTTAAGTTCTGGGATTGCAGGCATGTGCTACTGAGCCTGGCAGACAGAATTTAGCAATGTGGAAAAGATATGAATAAGAATTTTCTTTAAAAAAAAAAAAAAAAAAAAAGAATTTTCTTTGAGGGTGGTGCCTGTGGCTCAGTGAGTAGGGCGCCAGCCCCATATACTGAGAGTGGCGGGTTCAAACCTGGCTCCGGCCAAACTTCAACAAAAAATAGCTGGGCGTTGTGGTGGGTGCCTATAGTCCCAGCTGCTTGGGAGGCTGAGGCAAAATAATCGCTTAAACCCAAGAGTTGGAGATTGTGGTGAGCTGTGATGCTACGGCACTCTACCTAGGGCAATAGCTTGAGACTCTGTCTCCAAAAAACAAACAAACAAACAAAAAAAAAAACAATTTTTGGATGGCACCTGTGGCTCAGTGAGTAGGGCACTGGTCCCATATACCGAGGGTGGCAGGTTTGAACCTGGCCCCAGCCACCTGAAACAGCAGTGACAACTGCAACAAAAATAGCTGAGCGTTATGGCGGGCACCTGTAGTCCCAGTTACTCTGGAGGCTGATGCAAGAGAATCACCTAAGCCCAAGAGTGGAGGTTGCTGTGAGCTATGACGCCATAGCACTCTACTGAGGGCAACAAAGTGAGACTCTGTCTCAAAAAAAAGAATTTTCTTTGAGGCTTGGTGCCCATGCTCAATGGTTAGGGCACCAGCCACATGCACTGAGGCTGGAGGGCCACATGCACCAGCCCGGGTGTGCTAAACAACAATGACAACTGCAACAAAAAAAATAGCCGAGTGTTGTAGCAGGCGCCTATAGTCCCAGCTATTGGGAGGCTGAGGCAAGAGAATTGTTTAAGCTTACAAATTTGATGTTGTTATGAGCTGTGACACCACAGCACTCTATCAAAGGTAACACAGTAAGACTCTGTCTCAAAAAAAAAAAGAATTTTCTTTGAAAATTTAATATTGTTACAAAGAATTATAAAAATTTAAGACACTTTAACCATTGTCAGTTTGGTGTATTATTATCCTTAGGTTTTTTCTCTGTGCATGTTCTTACACTGCATCATTTTGGGGGGAAGGGGCAGTGTTACTATGTCACCCTCGGTAGAGTGCCGTGGCATCACAGCTCACAGCAAACTCAAACTCTTGGACTTACTAGATTCCCTGGCCTCAGGTCCCAAGTAGCTGGAACTACAGGTGCCTGCCACAATGCCTGGCTATTTTTTTTATTGCAGTTGTCATTGTTCTTTAGCTGGCACAGGCTGAGTTTGAACCCACTAGCCTCAGTGTATGTGGCTGGCACTGTAACCACTGTGCTATGGGCACTGAGCCTTTTTTTTTTTTTTGAAACAGAGTCTTGCTCTGTTGCCCTGGCAGGAGTGCCACAGGGTCAGCCTAGCTCATAGCAACCTCAAACTTTTGGATTCAAGGGATCTTCTTGCCTCAGCCTCCCAAGTAGCTGGATTTACAGGCACCCACCACAATGCCTGGCTAGTTTTTCTATTTTTAGTAGAGATGGGGTCTCACTCTTGCTCAGACTGGTCTCAAACTCCTGAATTCAAGGGATCCTCCTCCCTCAGCCTCCCATAGTGCTAGGATTACAGTATTTCCTTCTTCTGCATCCCTGGTGAGATTTTTAGAACAAATGATTTAGAATATAATAAAAATAATAAAATAATAAAAAGAAGAAAGTTCTGGGCTCTTCACAAAGAGCTGACTGGTCCTCATTTTTAAGTCTTTTATCAGTCACAAAAGTAACCACTCCTTTTCTCATCCTAAGCAACCTGGCATCCAGCTCCAAATTTTTGCTGAGCAGCACTACCTATAAAGCCTAACAGCTGATTTAGTAAGAAGGCAAACCTATGAGAAAGGAAAACAATCAGTTTCCATCTCCTCACTGCAGAAATGCCTCCTAGTCAGACCCAATATGGTCGAATCTGAGGGCTCCTGAGACTGAGGCTGCCTTACCTGGGAAGTGCAATTGTTTCATCAGGAACTATGGATTCATTCAGTGCAATCCTTAGGCCTTACCTTCTTACTTCCCTTCCAGCAACATTCTATATCAGTGGTTCTCAACCTTCCTAATGCTGCGACCCTTTAATACAGTTCCTGTGGGTCACGACCCACAGGTTGAGAACGGCTGTTCTATATGATCCCACAAGTTCTCCCATTTGGTGAGTTTATGTTCCTGGGGCAGAGTATCACCATCAGCTGCAGGTGCTTATAAACCCTAGAGGTATAAACTACAGTCACCAAAGCCAGGGCCTCCGATTTCCTGGGGACTCTGATTACTGTTAGTTGCTAATGTTCCATGAAGGACCAGAGCCTGGGAAGGTTAAAGTGGTGTCACCTGGTGGGCAAAAGAAGAGTTACCAGCCAGATCTGGGTTTTAGTCCTGTATGTTTGGCCCTGAACAGGTGACTTCACCTATCTGGATCTTAGTTTCCTCTTCTGTTAAATAGATTGATGTAAGGCTTAAATGAGATCATGCATATAAAGCTCTAAACACATACAGCTGACTTATAGTTCTTTGCAACTGATGACCATTGAATAATTGTTCAATGATAATATTATTAAGGGTAATCTGGAGAACAGACTTTCAATTTCCATCAAGATCCCAGACTCAATAATCCTACCCCTGGGAATCCTCAAGAGATGCCATAATTCAAATAAGAAAAAGAAAAAAAAGAATGCAAATATGGTCACTATAGCCTAATTTAAATAGCAATAATCTAGAAGCAACTAAAAAAATCCTGCAATGAGACAAACCTAAATTACAATGCATCAAAACTCAATGAAGGCCTACTTAATAAATTTTAAGCCTTGGGGGGGGGGGGGACTCAAAGAAGGAAAGGGGGAATAAACAAACAAACAAACTCAATGAAGGGCCAGCCATGGTAGCTCACGCCTATAATCCCAGCATTCTGGAAGGCCAAAGTGGCCGGATCACTTGAGGCCAGGACTGGGTATATAGACCCAGTCTCTACAGAAAATTTTAAAATTAGCTAAGTATGGCACACACCTGTAGTCACAGCTACTTGGGTGCGTGGGAGGCTGAGGCAGGAGGATCTGCCTCAGAAAAAAAAGAAAATTTTTTTTTCTCCAAGTAGCTGAGATTACAGGCACCTGCCACAACACCCAGCTATTTTTTTGTTGTTGTTGTTGTTAACAGTTGTCGTCATTGTTTGGAGGACCAGGCTGGATTTGAACCTGCCAGGTCTGGTGTAGGTGGCAGGTGCTCTCGCTACTGAGCTACAAGCACTGAGCCAGATTTTTAAAATTTCTTTACCCGCCTGTAGCTCAATGGTTACAACACCAGCCCCGTGCACTGGGGGTGGGGGGTTCAAAAAGAGCCCAGGC
Organism: Loris lydekkerianus; assembly: GCA_963574355.1. Lineage (NCBI taxonomy): Eukaryota > Metazoa > Chordata > Mammalia > Primates > Lorisidae > Loris > Loris lydekkerianus. The sequence goes on from CAUYPK010009491.1 coordinate 30,116, forward strand.
CTACTAAAGGCACACAAAAAAAGAAAAACAAAAAATTTCTTTACCATTTTAAAAATTATTATTATTATTATTTTTAAAGACTAACAGGTGATTTAAATGTGCATAGCTAGGCCACGTGTGGGGGCTCACACTTGTAAGCCTAACACTCTGGGAGGCCGAGGAAAGTAGATTGCTTGAGCTCACAGGTTCGAGACCAGCCTAAGCAAGAGCAATACCCATTTCTACCAAAAATAGAAAAACTGAGGCAAGAGGATTGCTTGAGCCCGAGTTGGAAGCTGCTGTGAGCTGTGACACCACAGCACTCTACCCAGAGACTCCATCTCAAAAAAAAAAAGTGCTAAGTTTTTTTTTTTTTTGAGACAGAGTCTCAAGCTGTGGCCCTGGGTAGAGTGCCGTGGCATCACAACTCACAGCAACCTCAAATTCTTGGGCTTAAGCAATTCTCTTGCCTCAGCCTCCCAAGTAGCTGGGACTACAGGTGCCCACCACATGCCCAGTTTTTTTGTTTTTTTTTTGTAGTTGCCATTGTTGTTTTAGGGGGCCTGGGCTAATTTCAAACCCGCCAGCCTTGGTGCACTGGCTGGCCCCCTACCCACTGAACTACAGAACCAGCCTAAATATGCAAAGTTTTGAACCAATAATTTTACTTCTAAGAATTTATCCTAATAGAATAATAGTGAATCTGCTCACAAATTTGTCTATAAGTTCATCAGAGTCTTTTTAAAATAGAGAAAAGGAAGCAGCTAAATGTCTAAAAAAGGGCTTGGCTCCCGTGGCACAGTGCTTATGGTGCCAGCCACATACACTGAGGCTGGAGGGTTTGAAACCGGCCCAGGCCAGATGAAACAACAATAATAACTGGAACAACAACAAAAAAAAAAATAGCTGGGCATTGTGGAGGGCGCCTTTAGTCCCAGCTATTTGGGAGGCTGAGGCAAGAGAATTGCTTAAGCCCAAGAGCTTGAGATTGCTGTGAGCTGTGACGCCACTGCCCTCTACCCAGGGCGACATAGTGAGACTTTGTCTCAAAAAAAATAAAAAATAAATGTCTTGGGCAGCGCCTGTGGCTCAAAGGAGTAGGGCGCTGGCCCCATATGCCAGAGGTGGTGGGTTCAAACCCAGCCCAGGACAGAACTGCAAATAAATAAATAAATAAATAAATAAATAAATGTCTAACAAAAGTATTAAATAAATTATGTTAAGTCCATACAACTCAATACTATATACAACTACTACATAAAATATTGTTGGCATGTAAAATCTCAAGATATAAAGCTAAGTCTCCCACTCTGAGAATGTAAACTCCATTGGGGCAGGGATCTTTGCTTGTTCACTGATATGTCTCCACTGTCTAGAATAATGCCCAGCACAGAGGAGGAATTTAGTATTTGTAAAACAAATAAAATTTTAAAAGACAGTTACAAGATAGGAGCCACATGTTATGAAAAAATAAAATAGGAAGGCATACACACATCTATAACACACAGACACTTAAATAGCTCTATAAAATTTGTGTGTATGTACCTTATAACTAAAAATAGGTACATAGACAAAATATAAAAATGAAAAAGAAAACAGACTAAAATGTTTCTGGTGATTATCTCTGGGTGGCATGGTTATAAGTGACTTTTCCCCGCTCTTTTCCTTTCTGTATTTTGTAAATTTTATTCTACTTTTCTAATCAAGGAGAAAAATTATAGGGCCAAGAGGAAAACCTCTAAAGGCATGGGCTCATTTTTAGAAGTTTCTCCTATCATGTTCCTTACCCCTCTATTCTCCGGCTCTGGCCTCTGTCCTTGAGGACGGGGAGGGGTCTTCTCTCTGAAACAAAAACGGCATAAAATAAGTCTATTGTAAAATGCTTAGAGCTATTCCCTGTGAGGACTGGGTGCTCTTTACCAACAGGGATGGGGTTATGCCCTCCCATTCCTGTGTAGGAAATAGGCTTATGCTGAAGTAAATCAAATAGTAAAACTATCCTTTTTTATTTATTATCATTATTATTTTTTTTTTTGGCAGAGTCTTACTCTGTTGCCTTTGAGTAGAGTGCCATGACATCATGTCATAGCTCACAGCAACCTCAAATTCCAGGGCTCAAGTGATCCTCTTGCCTCAGCCTCCCGAGTAGCTGGGACTACATGCGATTGCCACTACTCCCAGCTAGTTTTTTATATTGTTTTTAGTAGAGATGGGGTCTTGCTCTTGCTCAGGCTGGTCTGAAACTCCTGAGCTCAGGTGATCAACCCACTCCAGCCTCCCTGAGTTCTAGGATTACAGGTGTGAGCCACCACAACAGGCCCTAAAACTACTCTTCATTCTACCTACAATCATTCTTCCAAGTATAGAGAAAACCAGGAAGAAAATCAGCTGGTTAGGGTATAGTCATCAGACTGCACTCCAGAGATCCTGACGCAGACTGATTAGAGATGATCAGATGCCTTCTCTGGGCCTATGATACTGGTGCCATTGATGTCAGAAATCCCAAATTCAAACTAAAACATCTAAGGTGGCTTGTTAGAAGAGAAAGCATGGTCTTTCTCATCTGCCACTATTCAGCTTTACCTCCCTCTACTCTTGGGTATGCTCTCCTTTACCCCATACTTTACACATCACCACTGCAGCAACCCCACCCCCTGGAGACATTCCTGTCATACATCCTGTTTCTTAGGCTATAGCAAGTGCCCTTTCACAGCACTCTGAACACCTGCTATTCTTTTTCCTCTGGGTCTACCCCTACAATCATTCATCCCACGAAAGCTTGACTAAGGGCTTATTACACATTAGGCACTAGGCAGGATGCTATCAATACTTGTGAACTTGTGATACATTCTACTTCTGTTTTTTTTTTTGGAGACAGTCTTTCAAGCTGTTGCCCTGGATAGAGTACTGTGGTGTCATAGCTCAGCAACCTCCAACTCTTGGGCTCAAGCAATCCTCTTGGCTCTGTTTTTCTATTTTTAGTAGAGATGAGGTCTTGCTTTTGCTCAGGCAGGTCTCGAACTCATAAGCTCAAGCAATCTGCCCGCCTTGGCTTCCCAGAGTGCTAAGATTATAGGCATGAGCCACTGCACCCAGCCTGATACATTCCACTTCTAAGATATTGATATTTTCAAGGGGGAGACAGCATGGGAAGAGACTTCTTTAATAGAATGTAATGGAAACATGGTGAGAGCAACTCATGTGGGGAATACCATTTCAAAGAGGATGTGACTTTAAGGTTGCTCATAAAAGATGGGCAGAAGTTAGAGGAGGCAGCAAAGGGTGGGGGGCGGGGTTTGCGCAGGGGAGCCAGAAGAAGCAGAGAGCAATTACAAAAGCTGGTGAATGTAAAAGGATGAATCCCTTTAAGAGAAGTCTAATATATCTGGTATATAAGGTATGCCAGAGTGGGTGAGAGAAGGTAAGAGATGCTTCTAGAGAGCTTGGGAGTGCCAAGCCATGAAGGACTCCCAGTTGTTTGTAGAATGCTGAACCCATCTATACCTCCACTTGTAAGAAGTCTAAAATACCCAGATCCATGCTCTCTTTCCACCCATACTTTACACATCACCACTGCTGCAACCCCACCCCTAGAGACCCTTCCACCGTACATTCTGTTCCTAGGCGCAGCAAGCACCCTTTCACAGCACTCTGAACACTTGGAATTATGACGTCTGTGCACGACTGCATCCCTAGACCCAGCACATTGCCTGCCTGGAGGCAGATGATGCCTAGTGTGTTATCTGTATTGTAGCCCAGCAAGTGGCATTGTGGCTCCCCTGCCCTCCCCTCCCAGCTCAGTCCCATCTATATCAGATTGTCTCAGAAACAAGGGATCATCAAGCCCCAAGTAAAGGGTGAGGTTGAGGATACTGAATAAAACTGAATTCATGACTAAGAGAAGTAGGGAGAGACACTACAAGTCCTCACCTGGGGTCCTGCTGTCCAGTACTGCCCCTGCCATAGAGTGGGATGACTTTGTCTCGACTGATGCCGGCTTTGCAAACTGGACACACCTGTCTGTTAGGTCTGGTCTCCAACCACTGCAAACAAGAGAGAAAAATACATGAATGTCCAAGGCCCACCAGAGTGATCAGTCAGAGCCAGCAGAATGCGACAGGCCTCAAACTGGGAAATGCCAGCACAAACAGGGTGAAGAACCTGTGACTCCTCCTACACTCAATAAATTTACCAGTGATGAAATCAAAACTGCCTTTAAATCATAATTAAACAGGCTTTTTCGTGCTGTTTCTTTCTAAGGGCTCCTAGCAACAAGAAGAAACCACAGACCTCAGGCTATCAAGAGGTCTGACGTACCTACCCTCAGTTTAGGCTGCTGGTACGAGTACTGTGAGCTTTAAATCTCCACCTTCCTGAAAGGAGCAACTATATTATCCTGTAGGTCATACTTTTCTTTCTGTGATTACTCTCTCTCTTCTTGAGACAAGGTCCTGCTCTGCTTCCAGGGCTAAAGTGCAGTGGCATGCATCATATTTCACTGCAATCCTCCAGCCTCAGCTTCTTAAGTAGGTGGGACTACAGGTGCCCATGGCACCACAACCCCTGGCTAATTTTTTCTTGCTTATGCTCAGGCTAGTCTCAAACTTCCTGGCCTTAAGTGATCCTCCCACCCTGGCCTCCCCAAATGCTACAATTATAGGAGTGAGCCACTGTGCCGGGCTGATTTCTCATTTTTATAGCATTTCTCCAACAACTGTGTGTCACAGGTACTAGCATTTGGAGATAAACTGATCATTTTCTGGTGATTTATTATGTGCCAAAGGACAGGTTTTACTCACTAGCTAAATTTGCTTAATGTTTTTAATGTATTTTCATTGATACTTACATTCAACTATTTCCTTCAATATAAAAAACATTCTGTTTTGGGTTTCCCAGGACTTTTCACTGGTTATGTTAATTTTTGTTTTGCCTTGCTTTTCTTTTCCTTTCCTTTCTCTCCCTCCTTTTTTTTCCCTTTCCTTTCTCCTTTCTCTCTCTCTCTCTTTTTTTTTTGAGATAGAGTCTAACTTTGTCACCCTCAGTAGAGTGCTGTTGCATCATAGCTCACAGCAACCTCAAACTCTTGGGTTCAAGTGATTCTCTTGCCGCCGCCTCCTGAGTAGCTGGGACTATAGTATATGTACCCACCACAATGACCGGCCAGTTTTAGAGACAGTGTCTCACTCTGGCTCAGGCTGGTCTTGAACCTGTCAGCTCAGGCAATCCACTCACCTCTGCCTCCCAGAGTGCTAGAATTACAGGCGTGAGCCACTGTGCCTGCCTGCCTTTCTTTCTTTCTTTTTTTAGTAAGAGACAGGGTCTCTTTCTGTCACCCAGGCTGGAGTGCAGTGGTACAATCATTGGTCACTGTAACCCTGAATTCTTGGGCTCAAACAATCCTCCCACCTCAGCCTCTTAGGTGGCTAGCATTACAGGTGCATACCACTAGAATCAGCTAATTTTTAAAATGTTTTGTAGAGATAGGGTCTCACTTTGCTGCCTATGCTAGTCTCAAACTCCTGGCTTCAAGCAATCCTCCTGCCTTGGCCACCAAAAGCACTAGAAGTACAGGCATAAGCCACCTTGCCCAGCCTTGCTTAACTTTCTTAAAAGCAAAAGTGATAGATAAAAACAAGTTAGTGTCCTTATAGATATTAAATAATTTTATATGTATAGTTTTCAACATTTAATTTTGAACATAAATAACATCCTTAGACCCAGTATTACAAGATTAATTATATAAATGGAATCTAGGACTTCAGGGCTGAGGAAACAGCATTTAATAAATTTATTTTATTTCTTTTTTTTGAGACAAGCAGCACACTTTGTTGCCCTCAGTAGAGTGCTATGACATCATAGCTCACAGCAATCTCAAACTCTTGGGCTCAAGCAATCCCCTTGCCTCAGCCTCCCCAGTACCTAGGACTATAGGCACCCACCACAATGCCCAGCTTTTTTTTTCTGGCAGTTTTTGACTGGGGCTGGGTTTGAACTCGCCACCTTCGGTATATGGGGCTGGTGTCCTACTCCTTGAGCCACAGGTGCTGCCCATGCCCAGCTATTTTCTAGAGACAGGGTCTTGCTCTTGCTCAGGCTGGTCTCAAATGCCTGAGCTCAGGTGATCTGCACACCTTGGCCTCTCAGTGTTAGGATTATAGGCACGAGCCACTGTGCCCAAACCATTTAATGATTTTATATCGTGAGCCACTGTGCCCAGGCCATTTAATGACTTTATATCGTACTTTCTTTACCTTCTGTCAACTGCTCCAAAATGTATGTTATGTGCTTTTCTTAAAACCCACAACCACTGTGTTTTACTAGGTCCTGCTGGGGACAGTGTACAGCCCTGTCCCCTCCTTCTTTTTCCTAGCCAGATTCTAAGGTTCTAGCAATTTGAAACTTCTATCTTCCCTCCACATTCCTAGGCCACCTACGATGTGGTGTTCTACTGCCAACAACCATGGAGACATTCAGCTGGCAGTGAATATTCATAGCTGCTTGTGAATGCCAGGCCCAGCTCTGTCTCCCTAAGCAGGTGCCTGGGTCTTGGTGAACACTAACTAGTATTCATAACTAGCTAAAGCTGGAAAAACAGACACCCCCCCTCCCACCTGAGCCCTCATAAAAGCCCTCTTTGTTGATACCAAAAGGTTTCCTTACTAACATTTTTAAGACCTTTTAGGGCAGTGGTTTTCAACTTTCCTAATGCCACAACCCTTTAATACAGTTCCTGTGGGTCACAGTCCAAGACTGAGAACTGCTGTTTTAGGGTTAAGGGAACCGTTAATATGATAGGAGGGACTCAGGTTTTTGTTTTTAATTTTAAGCAACTCCAGAAGAGATGAAGGAGGTATCCTTTATAGAGGCAGAATCTTAAAAATTAAATAGACATAACATACTATCAAATCCAACCCAATTTACAAATAAGTAATTGAGACCCTGAGAGGTGGTGTTTGCCTAGGCCCCAAAGGCCATCAGTGGCAGAGTTAGGATCATTCCGAGTACCACACTGACCCCTTACTTCATCAAGTGCCTGTTAGTGGGCAGGCAAATCCTGTAAAGAGAGGTGGGGGTAAGTAGGTCAATGAGCCCACAAGCAGGAAAGATTGCAGCTTCTGGCAGCAGTCTCAAGAGACTAGAGCTGCCTTGTGCAACCATAGCTGATGAAAGACAAAGTAAAATTAAATGAAATGCATCTTACCTGATGTAAACACGGCCAACTGCCAGAGTCCCGAGGGCAACCAGTCATCAAGGAGAAGAAAGGGAGAAAGGAAGAAAAATGTTTTTATTAGCAGAAACATTAGATAGGTGGGATGGGAGCAGCAGAAGGGAAAAAAAGAGAAAAAGCACTGCAACCCCACTGAGGTTCTGTAGGGACAACTGGTATCATAAATTAGGAAAGACTGCACTAAAAACACAGGAAAATGAGGCAACGGAGACAAGACTCCAGTCATTGCTCCTGGGATCCCCCTACACATGAGGACCCCCAACCCCAGACCACCCAAGATCCAACCTCTTCACAAGTCAACCTTTGAGAAGTTACAGCCTCTGAAGGAATCCAATAAAAGCTAAGGACCCTCCACAGAAAAATGGGCTCATTCTCATGCCCATGTCCATAAATATTATTTTATACTCATTTCAGCAGGTTCATAGCCCCCTTGGGCTCATATGGGATGCGTGGACTCTCATGTAGTCAGATCCAGTTTAACAAAATTTTCAGGCTGTCCTCCTTAAAGAGTTCTGCTGGCAGAAAGTAGCTTAAAAGTTCAAGTTGACTCTAAAAACATCTTTAAGTAATGGAAAGGAGGGGAATTGCTACCTGACAGAAAGGGCCACCTTCAGCTTAAAGAGCTGCTACTCAATTCCTCAATTTTTAAGATGAAATCAAGGTTTAGAAACACGAAATGACTTGTACGAGGACTAGAAAATGTCTTCTGACTTAAGTTCACTGCCTTTTCTGTCATCCAGCCCTGCATACAAAAAATGACATTTACAAAATTGAATGGAAAATTCTTTAACTCCGGATACTTTTATTTTGTTTTTTTTTTTCTCTTTCTCATTCATTCATTCAACAAATACCTACTGCACACCTAACTACATGACAGGACAGTGGAAAATGCAGACACAGTTTCTGTCCCTCACACACTATGTATCTTCTCTAGCTAAGTAAACCCTGGACTCAGAGGATAATTCCTTTCCAAGTTTCTGAATCACTGTCAAGCTTCACAAAATCAGATATGCAATCTTCCTGGACATAACAGGGGCCTCATGTCTGAATCCAATACTCATTTTGTAACTGCGTTCCAAATTGGGTGGAGAATACCTCCAATCATACCAGATTTCCACTGGCAATTTCCCTCAAAGGCTGTAGGGAACAAGTGAAGGTTACTGAATGACCTTTAGGGGAAAAGGCAGTGTTGTAACAATGATAGCAATTCCTTCCATTTATTAAGCATCTATAGTGACGTGTCACTTGACATCAGGGACACATTCTAAGAAATGTGTCATTAGGCAATTTTGTCATTGTGTGAACATCATAGTGTACTTACATAAACCTAGACGGTATAGCCTACTACATACCTAGACTATATGATAGCACCTATTGCTCCTAGGCAAAAATATGTATAGCATGTGACTGTACTGAATACTGCAGGTAACTGTAGCACAATGGCAAGTATTTGTGTATCTAAACATAAAAAAGGTAATGCATTGCTCTATGACAGTGGTTCTCAACCTTCCTAATGGTGCAATCTTTTCATACAGCTCCTGTGGGTCATGACCCACAGGCTGGGAACCAATGCTCTTTGATGTTACAACACTAGATGTTGAGTTTTTTTTTTTTCATGTCCATTATTATTTTATGGGATCACCATCATAAATGCAATCTGTCCATGAAAAAAATGGCATTGTGTAGCAAATGACTGTACTATGTGTCAGGCTGTGGGTGAATAGCTTTTTATTTGCTAATGTCACTAGATGGTCACATTAACCGATGAGGGGGTGGGATTATCTCCATTTTACAGATGAGGAAACGGAAATACAGAGAAGCTCACAGATTTGCTCAGGGATGCACCATCCAAAAACTGTTAGTATCTGTTTCATATTAGAGTCCATGTTCTTTCCGATGGTACTCTGCCTCTTAATTTTGTCACTCATTTCAAGACTGGTTTTATGATAATTTGAAGTATCCCCAATTTCTAGGAGAAAGCTAATTACCTAAGAGCCTCAAGAATAAAACTCTCTGCTCCATTCTATTAATTCACCAACAAATTTATTTTTTATTGTTGCCAACTTAAACTCACTTAGATACTGATTAAATGACTTTCTTGGCAGCGTCCATAGCTCAGTGGTTAGGGCACCAGGCACTAACCACCAGCCTGAGGCTGGCAGGTTCAAACCCAACCCGGGCCAGCTAAAACAACAATGATGACTGCAATAAAAAAAAAATAGCCAGGCATTGTGGCAGGTGCCTGTAGTCCCAGCTACTTGGGAGGCTGAGGCAAGAGAATCACTTGAGCCCAAGAGTTTGAGGTTGGTGTGAACTGTGACACCACAGCGACAGCTTGAGACTCTGTCACAAAAAAAAAAAAAAGATTCAGAAGGAGGAAATTAGGGTCCACATTCTTTGCTCACAACCACTATGAGCCTCTAGACTCAGCATAACAAGTAGTAGGTAGAAAGTGCTCAGAAATGGGGAGAGGAGCCCACCATGCAGACAGGATTTGCCCAAGGTCATGCAGCTCATCAGCAGTTGAGCTGGATGGGAATCCAAGTCTCCTGTCTCTTGGGCCTGAGGGTATCATGACTCAAAGTGGGTAGGAAGCCTTCTGCTCCAAAGCTGCCCAGGGACACAGGCTTCTCAAACTTGGCAGTGTGTCCTCTGGATTGGCAACAGGGATACTGACCAGAAGAGGTGGCCACACAGGCTGATGACGGCATCCTTGGCTGTGTCCAAGCAGATGTTGCACTCGAAGGTGCTGTCCTGCCCTCCACTCTCGCCAGCACCATTGCTGCTCCCACTGGGACCCCCTGCACTGGAGTTCTCAGGGGATGCAGAAGCTGAGGGCCCCTTGCTCGCCATCCTTGCTGTCAGCAAAGCTCTGGGCAAAGATTCTCCCCAGGGAAATCCTGAAAGACAGAGAGCCCTTGATTGCCCATTCTGCAGGCACTCCTCAGCTTCCATGCCAACACCCCCATCTTCTCTCAGCTCCAGAGCTGATTATGACTAAAACTCTGAGTGGATTTCCTAAAGGGCTATAGAGGATGATGTTCATGGGGTACTACCCAGAGGGGAATGACTGAGAAACTTCTCAGTCATGACCCAGAATATATTACACAGATATACAAACTGCACAAATGCAAAGCAGTCTCCAAATGGTTCTCCATAGGAACTGGGCCCTGTCTCACTTATGTTTATATTCTCCCATGAAAGCTATCCAGATGATAAAGATGTGCTCAATTAAATCGAACATTCAGGATATCCTCTAACTATGGACAGACTCTATATTAGCAGGTTAATATGCTCAAGCAGAAAGGTTATGACTAGTATATGCCAGAACATAAAGAAATCTCTGGTCGGGCATGGTGGCTCATGCATGTAATTCCAGTACTTTGGGAGGCTGAGGTGGGTAGACTGCTTGAGCTCAGGAGTTCAAGACCAGCCTGACCAAGAGCAAGAACCTGTCTCTACTAAAAGTAGAAAAACTGGCCAGGTGTAATGGTGGCTACCTATAGTCCCAGTTATTCTGGAGGCTAAGGCAGGAGTTTGAGGTTACTTAAAGCCAAGGCACTCTAGCCTGGGCAACAGAGTAAAACGCTGTCTCAGGGAAAAAAAAAAAAAAAAAAAAGAGGAAATTCCTCTTACTTTGTAAGGTTAGGAACTTAGAAAGGACTCCAGTCTTCCAAACTGCCACACTGCAATATTTTTCATTCCCCCTTCTGCCATGTTGGAATACTACCTACCTTATTTTTATCTAAATCTGTCAACTCTTTAGCCTCAATACATTTAAAGAGAAGGCTTATTTCACTTCTGTGAAGAGAAAACCAGTATTATCTTAAGTGAAAGATAAAGGTAAGTGTAATAAAGGAAAAACCGTTTATCCTTACATCACCTGAATCATCTGGCAAACTCATACTATGTTTTGGTCAATTGTGATGTAGTCCAGGCTCTTTGGAAACTGCAGCCTGAGTCACTTGGGCTAGTGGACTAATGTGGAACTAAGACTAGAATTCACAACACCTTGTTCATACTCAAACCACCATACCACCACAGAACAAGCTGACCACCAAATGCTGGCAGAGACAGACTATTGTTGACTACTACCTTCTAATCAAAGAACCCAGCTAGGAGTTGGACAAGGAGAATGGGACCAACACTAAGGGAAACACAGCAATTCTGAGTTCCTGAGGATCTGTCAGGTTGATCTGGCCACCATCAGTATCTCTGAAATGCCACATAGGAATGTGGCTGATTACCATAGTCAGAGAACTAGAGGCTTGAATGCTGGCCTTAGTCAAGCCTCCAGCTTGCTAGATGGTTTTGAGAACTTTCCTTCTTCTCTCCTGGCCATAGTTCTCCTCTGTAAAATGAGGTCTCCTAAGTATCCCATTCCAGCTCTTAGACTGCCACTACACATCATCTCACCATCTCCAAAGCAGATGGTCCCTGCACAAGTCCAGGACTCACCACTGGAACACCAGAAGACCACCCTGGTTTCAGCTTCCAAAGAATGAGGAGATAAGGACCAAAAAGCCTATCTTCGTTTACACAGTAGACTCAAAGTTCCAGCCTCGTAAGCATCTCTTACCACAACAGCAGCTCAGTGATATGAACAGGGAGAAGCCACCGGCTCGCTGCCACTTTTTCACTCAGTTACATCATTTTACGTAATGTCCCAAAAGGACAACTGGCTGCTGGCAGCACCAGTGTCTTGCTGGCCTCAGCTCCAAGACCTTCTCCCCCCCAAGTGCTTCCTCCTCTCCATGCATACCTGTTCTTTTTGTCTTAGGATATGGCCCACTTTTGAGGGCTGCATTATGGCCTTTTCCCACCCTTCCATCCCAAGTACCCTACTCATCCTTATTTCTTTGTTTTTTAAAAAAGCTTCTAAAATTAAAAACTACGTAGACCAGGCGTAGAGGCTCACGCCTATAATCCCAGCATTTGGGAGGCCGAGGTGGATAGATTGCTTGAGCTCAAAGGTTCGAGACCAGCCTACACAACAGCAAGACCTCATCTCTAAAAAATAGCCAGATATTGTGGTGGGCGCCTGTAGTCCCAGCTATTTGGGATGCTGAGGCAAAAGAATTGCTTAAGCCCAAGAGTTTGGGGTTGCTGTGAGCTGTGACGCCACTACATTCTACCAAGGACAATAAAGTGACACTCTGTCTCAAAAAAAAAAAAAAAAAAAGAAGAAGAAAAAGAAGAAGAACTATATATACGGATGCAGAAAGACAACCATAAAGACAAGTTCACTGGTCAATCTTAACAGCAGCCTCCTGACACGAGGCAACAGGAAGTATATAGTGCCACACCAATCAAGCTTCTAACATCAATTACCCATTTGCAGAAAAGACGGAGGATAAATATATATATTAAACAACTCCACGAGGAAGTAATCGGCCAAATCCAGAGGTGGGGACTTTCTTTTTCTGTTTTGTTTTGTTTTTTTTTGAGATGGTCTCACTATGTCACCCTCAGTAGACCGCTGTGGCGTTACAGCTCACAGCAACCTCAAACTCTTGGGCTTCAGTGATTCTCTTGCCTCAGCCTCTAGAGTAGCTGGGACTACAGTTTACAGGTGCCTGCCACAATGCCTGGCTATTTTTTGGTTGCAGTTGTCATTTTTATTTAGCAGGACCCCTACTCACTGAGCTATGGCGACTTTACTGAGTTGTTTGTGTAGCACTGCCAACATTAAGTGCATATTAAGAAGTTTGAGAACTTAATTGTCAGATCTTTTATGAGGACAGCTCTGATGGTCATTCCAGAAAAAGAGTTCCACAATTGCTTTGAAGGGTGGACTAGGCAACAGTGTCAGTACATATCTTCCCAAGTGTAATACCCTGAAGGTGAGTATAGTGATATTCAGCAATGAGGTACATAGCACTTTTTCTAGGATGAGCTCATGAACTTAATTGTCAGACTTCATACACACACACACAAAGCAAAAGCCTAGGTGGCATACACTAAGCTACCAACAGTTATTTCTGGGATTATAAGGCTAGGAGGCTTTGAATTTTTATTCTTTAATATTTTATAACAAATGAGTATTACTTTTACACAACATCTTTAAAAAGTAAATTGTAAAATGTAATTCTATTATATTTGTTATAATAATGAATATAAATATTAGAAAATATCTTTAAAAATGTGGCAGAATATACCAAACTGTTAATGGTGATTATCTCTGTATTGGTAGGGGGGCGTATGGATAATGACATACTTTCTAAATCCTCCAAGTTTACAAAATTGACATTTTTACATATATTACTTTTGAGACTAAAGACTAATTGTACACTTAGAAAAAATTTCTCAGCTTGGCACCTGTGGCTCAAGCGGCTAAGGCGTCAGCCACGTATACCTAAGCTGGCGGGTTCGAATCGAGCCTGGGCCCACCAAACAACGATGGCTGCAACAAAAAATAGCTGGGCGTGTAGCAGGTGCCTGTAGTCCCAGCTACTTGGGAGGCAGAGGCAGGAGAATCGCTTGAGCCCAGGAGTTGGAGGTTGCTGTGAGCTATGATGCCACAGCACTCTACTCAGGGTGACAGCTTGAGGCTTTTTCTCAAAAAAAAAAAAAAAGAAAAAAAAATTTTCTCCAACGTCCCACTTTTCCCCAATCTTGAAAAACTGTGAGTTCAAGTCCCAGCTCCAGCACAGATGGTTCATGCAGCCCTGATAGATCTTCAATAGTTTGAATCTTTCTCACCTGAAATATGAGGGTATTTATTGTATCTCCTATATGGTTACTAAGGTGGCCTTATGAGATAAGACAGTGACCTGGAGGGCCCACCAAGGTAGGAGGGTGCTGCTGCTCATACGCATACACAACACTTAGCTTCACTCACTGCCATCCCCACTCCCTGGATCCAACAAGGCCATGCACAGCTCATACTCCCACACTCAGGCATAAAGGGACAATCAAGGTCAACTGAGGTGATGGAGTGGGAATGATCAGGGGACAGAGAGTGGCAGCCCTCTAGCAGGTGTGTCCCAAATCTAGGTAGGACTCATTACTCTCACTCTACTTATTTTTTAAAAATAACTTCAGCTTTAAGGTTTTTATTATTTGTTTGTTCTTCTTTTTCATTCTAATTCTTAGGTGACTGGACACATGTTCCCTACCTGGGCTACAGAAGCTTATCCTAGCTGGCACTCAAACATGTGCTGAGAGAATAGGTAAGGCATGCATGACTGGTTTTGGTCAACTCCCTTGCCTGCTCACAAACTTCTCTTGGCAACATATCCTGAGCCCCAGAGACACACACCCATCCCTGAAGTCTCCTCTCCTCACCTCCTCCCCACACCTCCAAGCACATAAAACTTCAGGGTCGCCTGGCAGAGATGAGCAGCTTTCCCTGGGGACTGTCTACTGAGCACATGTAGACCTAAAGAATGTGGCCACAGAGTCATATGGGTCCAGCAGGACTGGGACAATGGCCCAAAAGATAGAGGGCCATTATCAGCTCAGGACAGGACAAAGTAAAAGGAAGTCAGGCCCTAAGCACACGTGCCCTATGCTGTCCTGATAAAATCTCTCCTGGTCCCTGAAAGGACTGTGAACTTTGACCTACCCACACAGCAACATCATTGTGGCTGGTTCTGTGTCAGGGGACCCTACCCTGCCTATTCTTTATTGCTGACTAAATCCACTTGCCAGTTTTCAAATCATATTCACACCAACCACTGCTTCTGTTCCTCACTCCATTTTACAGATGAGAAAGGGTGGTTAGACGGCATGCCTAAGACCAGGCCACAATACAAATTCACCAAATTCAGATTTCCCAACAGAAGATCAGCACTCTTCTCTCTCTCTTTTTTTTTTTGGAGACAGTCTTGCTTTGTTGCCCAGGTTAGAGTGCAGTGGTATCATCATAGCTCACTGCAGTTTCAAGCTTCTGGACTCAAGGGGTCCTCCTGCCTCAGTCTTAGTGGTAAACCAAATTATTCTGGTTTTGAAGAGACAGAGTGTTGGTTTTGCTAAGGTGGGTCTTAAATCCCTAGCCTGAAGGAATCCTCTGGCCCTGGCCTCCCAAAGTGCTAGGATTACAGGTGTCAGCCACTGCAAGGGACCTCTTTTCACTCTTACATGTTACCCATTAACATAAAGCTTTACAAAATCAAATACCTAGTTTTTGTTTGCCCTCAAGTTCATCATGTAATGTTGTTAACTTTTGCGTTCTTTGAACTGAGTGTAGTGCAAACTCATCACTTATTCACCCAACAGTTCTTCAGTGCCGACTACCTTTGAGGTCTGGCATTATGAACTATGGAGCAAGACAAAGTTGAGGATCTGGAATCTAGTACAGAAGCTAAAAAAGGCCCATGGATAATTATAAGAATTCTTTGTAAAAGGCTCCAACAAACTCAGCTATTTTTTGCTTGTTTTTCCTAAACACGACCCCCCCCCAATTCACCCCCAGTAGATCTACTAAGCACATGTACACCTATCATACCCTTCAGTAATTTAAATAGATTTGGACTTAGATGGTGCCTAAGAGACTGTATTTCTTTAGAGTGCCCTGCATTGTGTCCGAGAGGATTCTTTGATGAACAGAGTTTCAGAAACCAATCTCTAGAACAGAACAGAATTCTGCCAAAAGCATAAAGCAATACCAGCACAACACAATGTTTGAGAGAGACAGTAACCTCAGGGCCTGTCCTTCTGCATACACAACCCCGTAGGGACTACAGAGATGTTAAATAAACTTAGGCAACATAAGCCAAGTTGCTCAGATCTCAGACAACCCAGCATTTGATCCTTTTGGGACATATCAATCATTTAATAAGTTCACACCTAGTTTTGAAAAACATTCCTAATTTTTGAGATGTCCAAGGTTACACATGTGATGCTGGGACTAAGGCTGACTTGCAATACTTAATGATCCCTTCGTAGTGCAGAGCCTGGCAGCTTAAGTTGACTGGCCCAGTGTCCTCACACCTATTACCTTTCCAGAGCTGGCCTTTAATCGATTTGCCCTGACCCACCTCATAGGAACTGAGCAAGTGAGAGAACACAAAAGTTGAATATTCCTGCAGGAACCACCAGGGAGCTTAAACTTATGAGGAAATCTCTTTGGAGCATTCTTGTGTTCAGTTCTCAGCTTCTAGACAACTGAAGGAATTCATAATCTGTATTCCCTACCCCTTTCATTCTAAGAATTCCTCAAGGAGGGTCCATAGAGGCACCTAGAAATGTCAATCTTAGCTGTGATGTTTACAAATTTGTGTAATAAATAACTGGCACGATCCCAGCAGAGGTCCTGTTCCTGTAGACACATGCTTATTCATATGGAAGTTTTCTGCTGAGAACCATGGCAGGCCTGAGCCTATCTGCCCTGCTCATTCGACTGCTCCTGGACCACATAAAGGCAGAGAAGGGACATTCTGAGAATGTCTACATCACACTCACAGAACGTTGAAGTGGGAAGAAATATAAATTGATTGGAACTTGGAACACAAAGAAATCAGCCCTAAAATTTCAAGAATCTAAATGGTGTTTAGATCCCTAGGGTAGTTCACAAAGACCTGGCCCTCAAATACATGTATAGGACCAGAAGCATGAATGGCTTTCAGGACCTGAAAAACAGAGGATGAGAGGACTGGCTCTTTGCCTTGGGCTACACTTGTCTTTTTCTCTGCTACCCTCTATCCACTCAACCAACTTCATTCTTGATCTTCAAAGATTCTATTCACAATACAGAGTCGGCTAAAGGTTTGCAGACAAGTAAAACAATAAGGCAACCAGTATACTAGGCACTGACAGTGGTATGAATATAGTACATGAGGGCAGAGGATGCTGGAGAAGATGTAGACACAGCACGTGGATAAAGGGACAATTCACTGTGCTGAATTCAGTGTAGCTAGAGCCTAGGGCACCATATAGGGATGGCAATACAAGGGCTGGGACTGAGGCAGGAAGAAAGAGGATTCCTAGTGCCTTTTAGCTCTAGCTCACACTCCCTGCTGGGGCACCTCACCCAGACACATCTCACCTTCCAAAGGGTACCACAATTTTAACACCTCTTTCTCTACCCATTAAGCTTCCACTCCCTGGTATATCCACATGATAGATTACAAAACCGCTAAAAATAATGCTACCATAGATTTTGCTTACATAGGAATTTTAATTATATAACATTAAGTTAAAAAAGCAGGATGCAAAATTATATACAAAATTGAGCACATTACATGATCTCAACAAGTTAAACAGGGGAAAAAAAAGCCAAAAATATTTATTGTAGTGGTCTCCGAACAGTGGAATTATGGATAAATTTCTTAAGTCTTAAAATATTTACAGTACTTCACACTTTTTCCATAGTCTGTACTGAGTTTTATTTTGTTTTAATTTTTTGTACAGGCAGGTTTCACTATATTCCTCAGGCTGGTCTTGAACTCCTGTGCCCAGCCACTTTTTTTAAAAAGACAGGATCTCACTCTGTTGCCCAGGCTGGAGTATAGTGATATGATCACAGCACTGCAACTTCAAACTCCGGTGCTCAAGCATTCCTCCTGCCTCAGCCTCTCAAGTAGCTGAAACTACACTACAGGTGTCATAGGTGTGTACTACCATATCCAGCTAACTTAGAGACAGAGTCTTACTATGTTGCCCTCGGTAGAGTGCTGTAGTGTCACAGCTCACAGCAATCTCAAACTCTTGGGCTTTAGTGATTCTCTTGCCTCAGCCTCCTAAGTAGCTAGCTGGGACTACAGGCGCCCACTACAACACTCAGCTATTTTTTGTTGCATTTGTCCTTGTTGTTTTAGCTTGTCCAGGCTGGCCTCGAACCTGCCAGCCTCGGTGTATGTGGCCGGCATCGTAACCACTGTGCCACAGGTGCCAAGCCTTTAAAAAAAATTTTTTTTTGAGTGAGTAAATTATTTTTTTTATTATTAAATCATAGCTGTGTACATTAATGCAGTCATGGGGCACCATACACTGGTTTTATAGACCCTTTGACACATTTTCATCACACTGGTTAACATAGCTTTCCTGGCATTTCTTAGTTATTGTGTTAAGACATTTATATTCACATGTACCCTTGTGAGATCACCACAGGTGTAATCCCACCAATTAAAGTTTTTTAAAGAGACAGGATTTCACTATTGTTGCCCAGGCTGGGTACTCTGCTAATATTCAGAAAAAAATAAGGAAAAACATTAAAGGTCCCATACCTTCAGTAGAGGACAAAAAAGAAAGCAATTTGATTAAGTATAATTGATCCATAGAATAATGAGTATCTCAGAAATTTGAGCATTTTTAAATTTTATTGACTTTTATTTTTAATAAGTAAAGCATTTACATGGCTCAAATTCAAAAGGTATAAAAGGAGATAGATTGAAATGTTTCTCTTCTAACCCTGAGACCCAGGTGACCTGTTCCCTACCTTGGAGACCAACAGTACTAGAAATGTCTTTAGGACAAATCCTAGAAGTAGAACTGCAGAGCCAAAGTGTATCTATATTTATAACTTTGAGAATGCCAAACACCCTCCAGAAACAATGTGCAAATTTACATTCCCATGATCAAGACACAGACTGTTTGTTTTACCACACCCTTGACAATGACATGTATGTTTTCAAAAGAGAATGTATTGCTAAGTCAAATGAGAAATACCATGTAATTTTGGCAGCCTGGGAAGATACTTTAAATTCAGTAATTCACGGACTAATTAGCTATTAAGATTCATTATGTTCCACACATTGTGCTGGGCCCTAGAGATACAGTAATTTCCAACTATAACACATATTTGAGTAGGGATTCTAGGGTCAGCTGTTCCTACTTTTTTACATTTTCTTCTATTTCTGAATCCAAAGGGTTCATTTGTTGGATTTTAAGCAACAATGACTTTTCTTAAAGATTACCAGGTTTCATTTTTAAAAAAGGGTGAGTTGGGATTTGGACTACTACTGGCACAAACTTTTAAGGGTCATCCAAGGGACTGCCTTTTGTTCTCCCTTATATCATTGTCTTAAAATGTTTCTTAACTTTATATAGACTCTTGTCCTTAAAAACAAGCATGATGTAGAGGAATCTGATGGCTCTGATTTCAAATCTCAGCTCTGCCACTTATTCTGTGACTTCACATAAGTTATTTTCTGAGACTTTGTTTCATTCATCTATGAAAATGATTGATTACCTTTTTCACAAGACAGTAATAAAGAGATAAAACAGTAAAGGGCTGGCACACAGTTAAGTGCTCCAGAAATGTTAACTCCCCACACACACATACAAACAAGGTCTCTGAGTTCACTTGAAGTGTACTGCTTCTTTACATTCCCCATTGAGTATGCAATCAGCAGGTACTTGGTTAATTTGTTGAATGAATGAATCATGACTTCCCTTTCTGAATAAGCATCAGTCCTTGACGGCAGAATAGGTTGAGACATCAGAACTATGTATATTTATGAGATGAGAAGAAATCTAGAATGGGACACATTCAATTTGATCCAGACAAAATCAGATTTTCCCCAAAAATGTTAAACTCAGGCAGTATGTTACATTTCTTATCACTATAACATCAGCTAATACTTTGTTCAACCCTTTACATGAATTATCTCTTTAAATCTTTATCGCCTGCCTTGAGGAAAACACCACTGAAACATCATTAGCAACCTTTGGGATGTTAAATTAAGGTTCTCAGTAGTCAGATCATTTGCCCTTGGTCACAGAACCAGTCAGAGACAAAGCTTCCCAACCCCAAGGCAAGATACTTAATAAATGGTACATCAGTGATCTGTTCTTGAGTGTCTCCTCTAGCCTAGACCTGGCTTCCAAGTGCCTTACTCAGCACAGAACCAGGCCTCAGGAGCATCTCAGAAACGTGTACTGGTTGGCAGATCTGATGCCCAGAAGCACTTAGAACTGCATAACTCAGTAAGAATCAATCTAGCCAACTAAAGTTGTAGAAAATCAGCATTTTACAAGACCAAAACATTCTTCAGTAATTACATTTTTCAGAACTGGAGATGTTACATAATTGTTTTAGAGTTAGCACTTTTTAAAAAAGCAAGTACTCCAGCTACTCTGGAGGCTGAGGCGAGAGGATGGCAAGAGCCCAAGAGGAGTTGGAGGGCAAAAAAGTGAGACTGTCTCAAAAAAAAACCAGGGTGGGACCCATAGCTCAGGGGTTAGAGTACCAGCCAAGTACTCGAACCTGCCCAGGGCCAGCTAAAACAACAATGACAACTGCAACAAAAAAATAGCCAGGCGTTGTGGTGGGCCACTTAGGAGGCAGAGGCAGGAGAATCATTTGAACCCAGGAATTGGAGGTTGCTGTGAGCTATGACGCCACAGCACTCTACCCAGGGCAACAGCTTGAGGCTCTGTCTCAAAAAAAGAAAATTGGATTTCATAAAAATTTTAAAATTTTGTACATCAAAAGACACAATCGACAGAGTGAAATGGTAACCCACAGAATGGGAAAAAATATTTGCAAATCATTTATCTGATAAAGAAATGAAATCCAGATTACATAAAGAACTTTTAAAACTCAACAACAGAAATGGTCTATAAAACCAGTGTATGGTGCCCCATGATCGCACTAATGTACACAGCTATGATTTAATACTAATAAAAAAACCCACCTTAAAATAAATAAATAAATAAATAAAACTCAACAACAGGCAGCACCCGTAGCTCAGTGGGTAGGACGCTGGCCACATACACCCAGGCAGGCAAGTTCAAACCTGGCCAGGGCCAGCTAAACAATGACAACTGTAACAACAACAACAACAAAAAAAACTGAACTTTCTCCCTTAACCTGCCATGGCGGTGCACTCCTATAGTCCAAGTTACTTAAGAGGCTGAGATAGAAAGAGATAAGCCCAGAAGTTTGAGGCCAGCCTGGGCAATACAGTGAGACCCTGTCTTTTTTTTAAATAAAAAGGAAATTCTGACATGCTACAACATGGATGAACCTTAAAAACATTATGGTAAGTGAAATAAGACAGTCAGAAAAAAAAATCCTGTATGATTCCACTTATATGAGGTGTTTACAGCCATCAGATCAGAGAAACAGAAAGTAGAAAGGTGGAACAAGCAGGGGTGAGAGGGAATAGGGAATTGCTGTTTAATGGGTATAGAGCTTCAGTTTTGCAAAATGAAACCGTTCTGGAGATAGATGGTGGTAACGTTTCCACAAAATCATGACTACTTAAAATCACCAATCTGTAAGCTTAAAAATTATTAAGATGGTAAATTTCATGTGTATTTTATTACAACAAAAAAAACTGGGGCCAAGTGCAGTGGCTAACGCCTATCATCCTAGCACTTGGGGAAGCTGAGGTGGATGGATTGCTTGGGTCCAAGTGATTCTCTTGCTTCGGCCTCCCAAGCAGCTGGGACTACAGACGCTTGCCACAATGCCCTGCCATTATTATTATTTTTTAACTGTAGTTGTCATGTTGTTTAGCAGGCCCAGGCCTGGTTTGAACCTGCCAGCCCCAATGTATTGGCTGGCGCCGTTACCACTGAGCTACAGACGCTGAGCCTAGATATATTTTTTTAAATGGGCAACAATTGTTGAAGATGTAGAGAAAGTGGAACCCTCATGAATTGTTAGTAAGAATGTAAAATGGTGCAGCTGCTATGGAACAGTGTGGCAGTTCTTCGAAAAGTTAAACATAGAGTATTCATATCATCCTGCAATTCCACTCCTCGGTATATATCCAAGAGAACTGAAAATATGTTCAAACAACTTATACTTGCACATGAATGTTCATAGCAGCATTATTCATAATTACCAAAAAGTGGAAAATAACCTAAATATCAATCAAGTAATGAATAAACTACAGATAAACGAAATGTGACATATTGCTACAAAGAAATATCATATCAAGTAATAAATAGGAATGAAATACTGATGCATGCTACAAGAATGAACCTTGAAAAACATTACACTTAATAAAAGATGCCAGACACAGAAGGCCCACATATAGTATGACTCCATTTATATTCAAAGTCCAGAATAGGCAAATCCAGAGACAGAAAGGAGATTAGTGGTTGCCAGAAGATGGGAAGAAGAGAGAATAGACAGAGACAGCTAACATGTACAGGACTTCTTTTTAGGGTAACGAAATGTTCCAGAATTTGTAGTGATGATTATAGAACTATGTAAATACACTAAAAATCAGCGAACTGTACACTTTCAAACTAAACTTTATGGTAGGTAAATTATATCTAAAAAAACTGAGAGACATTCTATAAATAACTGGTCATTCTTCAAAAGTTTATAATAATGGTTCAGCTCCCATAGCACAGTGGTAAATTACAGCTTCAGCCACATACACCAAGGGTGGCGGGTTCAAACCCAGCCTGGGCCAGCTAAACAATGACAACTGCAACAAAAAAATAGCCGGGTGGCGAGTACCTGTAGTCCCAGCTACTAGGGAAGGTGAGGCAAGAGAATCGCTTAAGCCCAAGAGTTTGAGGTTGCTGTGAGCTGTGACATCACAGCACTCTACTGAGGGCACCATAGTGAGACCCTAAAAAAAAAAAAAAAAAAAAAAAAAAGAAAGAAAAGAACATGAAAGACAAAGAAAGACTGAGGAACTGTCCCAGATTGGAAGAGACTAAGGAGACTTGACAACTAAATGCAATGTGGGATCCTGGATTGAGTTCTGCAACAGGAAGAGGACATAAGTGGGACAAATGGCATAATGTGAATAAAGTCTCTAGATTAGTTAGTAATATGATATCAATGTTATTGTTAAGATAATTTTCATATAGATAAACATATAGATAAACACAGTGTTAATAGTTGGGGAAATTAAGTGAAGGGTATACAGGAAATTTGTGTATAATTTTTACAAGTTTTTTCTAAGTCTAAAATTATTTTAAAGTAAAAAGTTAATAAAAAAGCTCAGTGCCCATAGCGCAGAGGTTACGGCACCAAGGCTGACATGTTCGAACTTGGCCAGGACCAGCTAAACAACAGTGACAACTGTAACAAAAAAAATAGCTGGGTGTTGTGGTGGGTGTCTGTAGTCCCTGCTACTTGGGAGGCTGAGGCAAGAGAATCGCTTTGGCCCAGAAGTTTGAGGTTGCTGTGAGCTGTGACACCACAGCACTCTACTGAGAGCGACATAGTGAAACTGTTTTAAAAAAAAAGAGACAGAGTCTCACAATGTTGCCCTTAGTAGAGTGCCCTGGCATCACAGCTCACAGCAACCTCCAACTCTTGGGCTTAAGCAATTCTCTTGCCTCAGCCTCCCATATAGCTGGGACTACAGAAGCCCACCACAAAGCCCAGCTATTTGTTGCAGTTGTCGTTGTTTAGCTGGCCCAGGCCAGTTTCAAACCCACCAGCCTCAGTGTAACCACTGTGCTACAGGTGCCGAGCCTGAGACTCTGTCTCAAAGGAAAAAAAAAAAAAAAAGTTAATAAACAACATACATGATGCAGTCAGGGGTTAGCAAATTTTTTCTGTAAAAGGGCATATAGTAAATACTATAGATTAGATTTTATGGACTATATAATCTTTGTGGCAACTACTCAACACTATTGCCATAGCATTAAAGCAGCCAAAGATGATATGTAAATAAATGGGTATGGCTAATAAGGACATTGGAATTTGATTTTCCTATAGCTCACATATCATGAAATACTGTTCTTTTTATTGATTCCTTTCCTTTATAAACATAAAGACCATAGCTCCTAGGCAATGCAAAAGCAATCACAGACAACAGTATGCAACCCTTGCTCTAGGTCAGAATTTGCCAATGTACGGCAAATTAAATTAAACAAACAAAAAAGGTTTCAAGTCAGATAAATTTAGCAACACTAGATTAAACAAATGAAACAAATTACTATCCTGACTTATAAACCACATTTCTATATTGTAGGGTCTCTCAGTGACTTTAATGTGGTATCATATACTGAAAAACTGCAAGAAAGGATAATGATATATAGCTTTCCCCAAACTTATTTTTACTACCAATTCTTTCTTCAGGCAGACTAGTGGCCTAAAAAACACACGTATGAAAATGCCAATTCAGGTACTTCTTTAAAAGGGTGTTTTCAGGGCGGTGCCTGTGGCTCAAAGGGGTAGGGTGCCGGGCCCATATGCCGGAGGTGGCAGGTTTAAACCCAGCCTCAGCCAAAAACTGCAAAAAAAAAAAAAGAGGTGGGGGGGAGGATATTTTCAGATTAAGAAGTTTTAAAAACTCCAACAAATTAAAATAATTTTATCCAGCAACCAAATAACATCTGAATAACCACTTCACAACTTTTTTCTTGGCAGTTTTTGGTCAGGGCTGGGTTTGAACCGCCACTTCCAGCATATGGGGCCAGCGCCCTACTCCTTTGAGCCACAGGTGCCACCAACTTTTTTCTTTTTTTTTACAGCCACCCACCACAGCGCCCAGCTAATATTTTCTATTTTTAGTAGGGACGGGATCTCGCTCTTGCTAAGGCTAGTCTTAAACTCCTGAGCTCAAGGGATCCATCTGCCTCAGCCTCCCAGAGTGCTAGGATTAAAGGCATGAGCTATACACCTGGCCACGACTTTATTGTTTTAATCTTGAGAAACACGAACAAAGAGATAAACAGAAAGTCTGGGGGCTGGGTACAGTGGCTCACACCTATAATCCTAACATTTTTGGAGGCTCAGGCTGGGAGGATCCCTTGAGCTAAGGAACTAAGCAAGACCCTTACTTATCTCTAACAGGAAATAGAAAAGCTGGCCACAAAGGTGACACACACCTTGTTGTCCCAGCTACTCAGGGAGGTTGAGGCAGGATTGCTTGAGCCCAGGAGTGTGAGGCTGCAGTGAGCTATGATACCACAGCACTCTGTCCCAGGCAACAGAGTGAGACAGTTTAAAAAAAAAAGTTTTGGATCAACCCCATCCAGTTTGGGGGTATGAAGGAGAATAACATAATATAGAACCTTTGCTCGATAAGACAACATAAGCATTCTTTCTTTCTTTTTTTTTTTTTTTTTAGAGACAGAGTCTTATTTTGTTGCCCTCGGTAGAGTGCCGTGGAGTCACAGCTCACAGCAACCTGCAACTCCTGGGCTTACGGGATTCTCTTGCCTCAGCCTCCGAGTAGCAGGGACCATAGGCACCCACCACAATGCCCGATTATTTTTTGTTGCAGTTTGGCCAGGGCCTGGTTTGAACCCGCCACCCTCAGTATATGGGGCTGGCGCCCTACTCACTGAGCCATAGGCGCCACCCCAACATAAGCATTCTTAAGCATTCTGATAGATGTTGAAAAAAGATTTAGAGTTTTGCAAAGCACAAAATAGGAAAATGGGATATTTGATTAGAAAATGAAAGATATGCTAGATGCATTACCTGTAGATTATATGTAATTGAGGATGAATTGGCAAATCAAATCCAAAAGAAGTCTGGTTTTATATGCTGGATGGAAAGCTAGTCTACAGTGAGCAAAAATTCTTCTCACATCTATACACATATGACTTGAGAGAGGATTTAAAATAGATTTATATTACAGGGAGAAGGCTATAACCCAAGGAGCCCTTCCAACTGAGATTTCTCAGTTCTATGATCCAAAGAGTTTACTGACTTCTCCTGGTGGAACACAAAAGTCTTCAGAGGTATTTCCAACTTGTTCTAAGAAAAAAGCTACTAACCCACGGGGTGAGAACCCTGCTTACTTATTCACTCAACAAACATTAAGGTGCCTAAGATGTTGGGTCATTTCAAAGTCCTTGAAAAGAAGGATGGTGCATAGGACAATCAGGAAGAGATTACATAAGATCAGATGTGTTGACCTCATTTATAGGCGATACAGGATAAGGGAATGGAAATGTCAAAAAAAGTAAGCAGAAAATGAAAAGTTACAAATTTACTCTGAGAGCATAGTCAGCACCAGAAATATTCAGAATAACTACTTAAGAGACTTTCAAGCTGGAAAGGACTCCATCTAATACCTGTACACATCCCTCCACAGGCATTCCTTTGGAGGCGATTCACTCCATCATTGGTCAACTCTGGCGATTCTTCTATTAATTAAAAATCTTGCATTCCAGTAGAATTCACCTATCCGTCCTAGTTCTGCCTTCTTCAGCCCCAAGGATTAAGTGAAACCCTCTTTGCCATAACAATTTTTTTTCAATTTTTAGAAACAGCTGCTTTCCAGTGCTCTCTTTTCTGGGTTAAATATTCCCGTTCTTTCGAAGTTCATGAACTGGCACCAGCTGCTCCAAAACGAAGAATGGCTATCTAGTTGTCACAGCAGGGAGGCACTTAAGATCAGTGGGTTTCAATGTACATCAGTAAGTACAAGATCTCTTGAGTTCAAAACGCAGTTTCCCAGGTTCCTACCCAGATTCTCAATTGGATGTATCTGATTTGAGTTCCACACTGTAAAGCCGGCATTCCAGATTTCAAAACAGATGGTATGAGAACTACATTTTGAGAAACTATCCCGGTTTACAAAGGAGGAAACTGAGGCCGAGCACGGGGAAAAGATTTGGTCCAGAAAGCACAATTGGCTGTCGGCGGCAGTCTCGAACCTGGGTCTCTTACTCTCAAAAAACTCTGTTCTCCATGCTCTCCAGCCTCTGCCCCTCCACTTAGGGCAAACACATTAAATATACGCCCACAAGAGAGAGGCGGCCGCGCGCCGTGGACAGAAAGGCAATCAGGGTGAGCCCCTCCCTTTCTCCAGGCCTCAGTTCCCCCAATCAGTACTCCTAGGACGGAAGACCACAACGCCAGCCCGACCTCTCTTCTGGGGCTGAGGGTCTGGGGCAAACGACGAGCTGTAGTCTCTGGGCCCCCCTCAAGTGTCGTACCCCGTGAGCCCTGAAGAAGGCATTACCCGGACTCCCGCCCCTACCCCGACCCCTGCCGCCACCTCAGCTCCCCAAGTACTTGCCTCCGCGCAGTTAACGATGCCCAGGGTTCCCCAGCCTATCGGTCTTTGGGCCAACTGGCCAGTCCTACCTCCAGGTCAACCTATTGGGCAGGACCTCCGACCCCGCCTACGCGGACTCCAGTCACCTGACGCGGAGCCTCCCCTCTTGCAGGGACTTCCGGCCCCAACCGGAAGAGGTTGGGCCGCTTGCGCTGTTCCGGCCCAGGTGTGGAACTCTAAGGTTCCGCCTGCGGACCGGAAGCTGAGGAGTTAGGGGATATTTGCTGGCTTGTCAAAGAACTCGGGGCTCGGAACTTCTGGAAGAAAAGGCTGATTCCAGAAAGTACCAAATAAGCCTGGAACGATATTGTTGTACCATAATGTAAAAATGATAGTAATAACTCAAAAGACATAGGAGAGATCCCATTGGAAAAATCGGGGAAATTTCAGCATCTAAATACGAATAAGAGAGTAGTAGAGTGTAACTAATTGAATGAAACAATAATCCATGAGTCTTTACTGTCATAAATAAGTGAACACAAATGGGGACAAGGAAATTCTTTTAATAGGATGCCAACTAATAAACATGACAGAGCTAGAAAAATCAATAATGAGGTTCTGCGCCTATAGCTCAGCAGCTACGGAGCCGGCCACATATACCAGGGCTGGTGGGTTGGAACCCAGCCGGGGCCTGCTGAACAACAATGACAACTACAACAAACAAATAGCCAGGCATTGTGGCAGGTGCCTGTAGTCCCAGCTACTTGGGAGGCTGAGACAAGAGGATCTCTTCAGCCCAAGAGTTTGAGGTTGCTGTGAGCTGTGATGATACAGCACTTTACCAAGAGCGACACAGTGAGACTCTGTCTAAAAAAAAAAAAAAAAACAACAACAAAAAACTAAAAATCAACAATGAATGGTAAAACTAGAGAAATAGGACACGTGCACAGTGAAAGTGTCTCACATAAATTACTTGTAATTACAAAGGGAAAATAGTAATGTTACAGAGGTATAACCTAACAAAACAAGGAAATCAAGGTTAACCTCACCAGTACTGGGTCAAAATCATGTTACTACTTTTTTTTTTTTGAGACAGAGTCTCACTTTGTCCCCACCAGTAGAGTGGCGTGGGGTCATAGCTCACAGCTACTTCAGACTCCTGGGCTCAAGGGATTCTCTTGCCTCAGCCTTCAGAGAAGCTGGGATTACAAGCCGCCACCACAAGGCCAGGCTATTTTTAGAGGCAGGGCCTCGCTCTTGCTCAGAGCTGGTCTCCAACTCAGGCGATCCGTCCTCCTCAGCCTCCCAGAGTACTGGGATTACAGGCATGAGCCACGATGCCTGGTCCCTAAAATCATGTTACTCATAATTGAGGCGCATGGAGGGCTGCAAGGAGGTTAATACCAGGATCGCTTATGCACAGAGATATCCAAGGGCTGCAGTGAGCTATGATTGTGCCACTGCACTCCAGCCAGCCTGGGCAACAGCATGAAACCCTGTCTAAAACAAACAAACAAACAAATAAAAAGATGTTTTAAGGACATGACATCTCTTCTGTGGTTTTTAAGCCTAAAGCACATAGTCCAAATCTCAGGAGGAAGCATTTGATAACCCCAAATGAGGAACACTACAAAATAACTCATTGTGAAAAATGGAGGAAATCTGAGAAACCATTCCACTTTAAAGGTTAGGAAAACTTGGCCCAGTGTCTCCTGCCTGTCTGTAATCCCAGCTACTTGGAAGACTGAGGCAGGATTACTTGAGGCCAGAAGTTAGAGACCAGCCTGGGCAACGTAGTGACTCCCATCTCTAAAAAACAATAATAATGATATAAAGACAAAAGCATGACAACAAAATGTGGTATACAATTCTAAATTGCACCCTAAATTGGTGTGGTGGTGACAGAATAGCTGTAATGGATTATATTGGGTCAAGACATGAAATTTGAATATGAATTGTGGATAAGCTATTACCATATATTGTATCAAATTATGTACTTATAGGTGGTGGAGCTGTAGTTTGCATTCCAAGCATTCTCTTGGAGTTTTTTTTTTTTTTTATTTTTGAGACACCCTCAGTAGAGTGCTATGGTGTCTTTAGCTCACAGCAACCTCAAACTCTTGGGCTCAAGCAATCCTCTTGTCTCAGCCTCCCAAGAAGCTGGGACTATAGGGACCTGACACAACATTTGGCTATTTTTAGACTGGATCTTACTCTAGCTCAGGCTGGTCTCGAACCTGGGAGCTCAGGCAATCTACCTCCCTTGGCTTCCCAGAGTGCTGGAATTACAGGCATGAGCCACCATGCCCGGCCATTCTCTGGAGTTCTTGACAGCCATCTTCACTGTTTCCTTCATTCAACAAACATTTATCAAGTGCCCACAGTTATCTCAAGGACAATTAGGGATTCGGCCTGAGTAGGAGGTGAACATAATAGATGAAATAAACTCAAAGATGAAATTACTAGTCTGCCAGCCACCTTCTCAGGTTCCCAAGAACAGGAAGTGATGTGCACAGAAGTTAAAAGTTGCAGTGATCTATGATCACACAACTACACTCCAGCCTGAGTGACAGAGCAAGACCCTGTCTCAAAGAAAAAAAAAAAAAAAAAGATTACAGTTTTAGCCTCATTCTACTCTCCCTTCTTTCTAGAGAATATTCATAAATATATACACCCAAAAATAGCATCTAATTCAGGCACAGTGCCTGTGGCTCAAGCAACTAAGGTGCCAGCCACATACACTAGTGCTGACAGGTTTGAATCCAGCCCAGGCCTGCCAAACAACAATGACAGCTGCAACCAAAAAATAGCCAGGCATTGTGGCAGGTGCCTGTAGTCCCAACTACTTGGGAGGTGGAGACAGGAGAATTGCTTGAGCCCAGGAGTTAGAGCTTGCTGTGAGCTGTGACGCCATGGCATTCTACCCAGGGGGACAGCTTGAGGCTCTGTCTCAAAAAAAAAAAAAAAAAAAAGAATAAATTTGAGTTTGATTTTGCTTTTGTAACCTAGGAATGCAATGCTCTGTATCCCTTTCAGCCTAATTCCTGCCCATATATTTTAACACTCTACAGGAGGAATGATTTCCCCTGCATTGTCCAAAGTTACAGCAGGCTGAGTGTAAATGTACCTCATTTGTTTCCTCAACCTAACCCTTCTAGGTCTTGCAGTAAAATCCTCAATTTTCAGGATTTTACCCCACTGGGGTAAAGATATTTAAACATTATTCTTCATTAAAGAAGAAAGACATGGGAATTTAGACCATTTTCTTGGAGAACAAAAAAATGACTAGAAAGGATCAGGGAGAAAAAAAGGATCTTATAAATGATTGTTTTAGGAATCTGAATGAATCTGAGAGGCAAAAATTATGTTGAGGAAAAAAACATCCTCCAAGAGTGGTTAAATATTTTATGTGCACTGTTAACAAAGTAACAGGAAAGCAATACAGAGCAACTCTTTTTGTTAAAATAAGAAGCTTTGTTTGTTACATAGGACATTTTATTTTTTTATTTTTGAGAGTCTCAAGTTGTTGCCCTGGGTAGAGTGCCATGGAGTCATAATGCACTGTAACCTGAAAATCCTGGGCTTAAATGATTCTCTTGCCTCAGGCTCACAAGTAGCTGGGACTACAGGCACCTGACACAATGCCTGGGTATTTTTAGAGATGAAGTCTCACTCTGGCTTAGGCTGGTCTTGAACCTGTGAGCTCAGTCAATTCACTGGCCTCAGCCTCCCAAGTGCTGGGTTTACAGACATGAGCCACCAAGCTGGGATGCTTCAGTTTTCCTACTTTTAATACAGACTGGGTCTGGCCAGGCACGGCGGCTCAGGCCTGTAATCCTAGCACTCTGGGAGGCCGAGGCTGGTGGAAGCTTGAGCTCATGAGTTTGACACCAGGCTGACCAAAAAGCAAGACCACATCTCTACTAAAAAATAGAAAAACTGAGGCAAGAGGAGGGCTTGAACCCAAGAGTTTGAGGTTTCTGTGAGCTATGACATCATGGCTCTCTACCCAGGGTGACAGCTTGAGACTGTGTCTCAAAAAAAAAAAAAAAAAAAAAATAGATACTGGCTCTTGCTCTTGCTTATGCTGGTCTCAAACCTATATACTCAGGTAATCCACCCACCTTGGCCTCCCAAGCATTAGAATTACAGGCATGATTTACCACTCCTGGCCCTAAGCTACAATTTCTTTAAGAATTACTTTTTGCTCCCCAGCATCAACTTAGCAGGAACCAATTTGAGTTTAATAATCCAAACTAACAACTCTTCTCTGACTACATGAGGAGTACTTGAGCCCAAGAGTTTGAAGTTGCTATGAACTATGACACTAGGGCACTCTAAGGAGGGCAACAAAGTGAGACTACGTCTCAAAAAAAAAAAAAAAAAAAAGAAAAGAAAAAGAAACTAGTGTATGGTGCCCCATGATCACATTAATGTACACAGCTATGATTTAATAAAAAAAAATAAAAAATAAACTATATACAACAACAAAAATAAATAAATAAATAAGTAAATGCTTGGGGTTGGGCAGATGTCTGTAATCCCAGCCACTCTCAAGGCTTAGACAAGAGAATTGCTGAGCCCATGAGTCTGAAGTTTCTATGAGCTATTGCACCATGGAATTCTAGGTGGGTGTGGGAGGACAGTGTAAGACTCTGTTTCAAAAAACAAAAAAAGAAGTTAAAGTAGAAGGAGCCCTATCCCGGCCCTATCCAGGTGGGGAATGTACCTGGCCCCCATCCAGGTGCTAACATCCTGCCTTAGTACAGGCCCAGCCCAGCCATTACCTCCCACTTTTCTCCATTTATTTATTTATTTATTTTGAGACAGAGTCCCAGTATGTCACCATCGGTACAGTGCTGTGTCATCACAGCTCATAACAACCTCCAACTCTTGGGCTTAAGGGATTCTTTTGCCTCGACCTCCCAAGAAGGTGGGACTACAGGGGCCCACCACTACACCTGGCTATTTTTTTCTTTCAGTTGTCATTGTTGTTTAGGAGGCCCAGGCTGGGCTTGAAGCCACCAGCCTTGGTATACATAGCCAGCACCCTATCTACTGAGCTGCGGGCACCGCCAACCTGCCACTTGTCCTGGCTCCACATCACTGCTTACCCAGCTCAGTCCCAAAGTCTTTTCTCATTGGTTCAGGCCAGAGGAGAAGCTGGTGCTGTGCTCACCTGTATTCAATTTGGAGACTCAAAGCGTGGAAAGTAGAATTACTAGTGGAGGTCACTAATCCCTGAAGGTGGTGGATGTACTTATCAGACTTCAGGTACCTCTCAGAAACCTACATCTCACACCTACCCTGCCCTGTCCAGTCACAGCAATCACATTGCTTATGTGTCTATCCCATCCTTTGCAGAGTTATGTAACCAAAGTATTCAGGTTCCTTCTTGGAGGCCCATTATTTTTGTTCAGTGTATGTTGCTGTCCACTAGGCTACTGGTTGATGATGCAGAGGCAGCACCTCAAATGAAATGAATGATTTTAAAAGGGATGCCTGGTGCTTGCTCAGGCACAAAGGCAATCACTTGTCTTTATTCACTTTCTTATATACCCAAACTAATCAGATAAAAATAATTCAAGAATAAAGAAGACAAAAGGTAACAGAACTGTCATCAAGATTCCTTATCAGTGTTAATACAGCAAAGTATGTACACTCCTTTCTAAACTAAGAATATCCTGTTTGGAGACAAACAACAATGGAGATAAACCACAAAGGCACTGGGTTGTCTGTTCTGTTTGCCCACTTCCCTATATGACTAACTGAAAGTTATTGTGTAAACGGAGGAAGGGAATTAAATGCAATGGTCCCTTGCCCCAGGCAGATGATCTGATGATCTGTCTCCATCTATGACTTGGCAAGGGCCCTCCACCACATTCTTTCCTTTCAGATGTGACTACCTGCATTTTTCAGCAAAGCCGCTTATGCGAGCTGGGGGAGAATATCCCCCCAAACTCACATCTATCCCAAGTATTGGAAAAGTTCCTTCTCGGGGCTTCATACCTCAAGGAGCACAAATGAGACTGATTCCCCTTACAAGGGTGCAGGGGACTGTGCCCTTTCAAGTGTATGATTTCTAGAAGATAGATAGGCATCTACCAAGCAGTGTGTGAAGTGTGTGTCTACAGGTAGACCCTTTTGTACTGAACAGGCTAATTTACAGGACTACTTCCCATTTTTGCCCCCTCAAAAGACCAGACTTCAGGCAAATTTTTTAAAAATCTCAAACTTTAAAATAATTGCTGCTTTTCACAAGATGGTCCCAAAGGCAAAGAAGGAAGCTCCCACCCCTCCCAAAGCAAAGGCATTGAAGGACAAGAAGGCAGTGGTAAAAAGCAACCACAGCCACACAAGAAAGGATATTCATACATCATCCACATTTTGGCCACTGATGGCTCTGTGGCTCCTCTGAAGGCAGCCCACATATCCCAGGAAGGGCATCCCCAGGAGAAACAAGCTTGGCCACTGTGCATCATCATGTTCTGCCCGACCATGGAGTCTACCATGAAGAAGAAAGAAGACAACACACTGTGTTCATTGTGGATATCAAACCAACAAGCACTAGATCAGACAGGCTGTGAAGAAGATCTGTTGCATCAGTGCGGACAAAGTCTACACCTGGATCAGGCCTGATGGAGAGAAGAAAGCATATGTTCCACTGGATGATGATCTTGATGCTTTGGGATCACCAAATTGGGATTATCTAAACCAAGTCCAATGCTGGGCACAGTGTCTCATACCTGTAATCCTAGCACTCTGGAGGGCCGAGGCGGGTGGATTGCCTGAGCTCATGGGTTGGAGACCAGCCTGAGCCACAGCAAGACCCCATCTCTAGAAAAAATAGCCGGGCATTGTGGCGGGTGCCTGTTGTCCAAGCTACTTAGGAGATTGAGGCAAGAGATTTGGCTATGAGCTGTGATGCCATGGCCCTCTACCGAGGGTAACAAAGTGAGAATCTGTCTCAAAAAATAAAAATAAATAAAGAAATAAAAATACAAAGTCTAGCGGGATAATTCTAAATACAATGCAGATATAAAGTTCATGTGTAATATAAATAGTAAAGTATTTTAATTAAAATTGAAATTATGAATTTTCAAGTTTATTAATTAATTTATTTTTTTGGAGACAGAGTCTCACTTTGTCACACTTAGTAGAGTGCCGTGGTGTCACAGCTCACAGGAACATCAATCTCTTAGAATCAAGAGATTCTCCTGCCTCATCCTCCCCAGGAACTGGGACTAGAGACACACACCACAACACTGAGGGATTTTGTTGTTTGTTTGTTTATTTGTTTTGTTTGGCCTGGTTCCAACCCACTAGCCCTGGTGTATGTGGCCGGTGCCCTAACCACTGATCTATGGATGCCCAGCCTGCCCTGAAATTTTAAGTTTAAATAGTAAACTATTGTAAATTGCACATGAACTTTATGTCCACTCTGTATATAACTTTTCACCATAAATATATATGTCTAAATAATTGTCAATGTGTTGTTTCCATCAGTGGAAAACGTATTTACTTTGTGTTTATATATAAAACTGATTAATAAAAGATATAATTTATGTTCAGCGCTAAATACAAACATCCCTCAGGCAGAGCTGTATGCCAGAGAAGGCACAAAGCCCTGTGTAAAAAGAGCTACAGAGTTTGTTAGGAAAAGTCCACGTTGTAGGTCAGCCCTTTCCCCCAAGAGTTGTACCACATACTACTATATAGTGCCTGTTAGTTGGGAGATTAAACACCACCTCCTGCATGAAGCCTCCTGCAATGCCAAACCCCTGGAGATGACAGGTAATTTCAAACTTCTCTGAACTGCCATAGATAGCCAGCCTTTGCTTTAACTCACAATGGCATCCATCTATATATAAGGTCACTGAGTTCCTTACAAGCATGTTTTTACCTAGACATCATGATGTATATTGAAAACACCTTCATAGCGGAGTCTAACTCCTATTTAAATAGTAGGTGCCCAGGCCTCGCACAGACTAAAGACTCAGTAAATAGAGTTTCATTGCTTTTATCGAAATTTGTTGAACAGTTATTGTATGGCATGCACGGTGGGCCTGGAATATTAATTAATTAAATTGTATCTGATTATTATTATTATTATTATTAGAGACAGAGCCTGAAGCTGTCGCCCTGGGTAGAGGGCAGTGGCATCATAGCTCACAGCAACCTCCAACTCCTGGGCTTAAGCTATTCTTTTGCCTCATCCTCCTAAGTAGCTGGGACTACAGCCTGCCCTTAATTTAAAAGAAAAAAAAAAAAGTGCTGTGGGGAAGAAACTGCGCATTCTGGCCTCTTCCAGTCTCTTGTTGGATGGTATTCCTGTCACTCAAGGACAGAGAGGTGGACTCTTAGGCCCTATCCAATCAGGGATGCTCCAACATGAACTGTCCAATCAGATGCACAGCCAGAAAGAAGAAGGTGGCACCCGGGATTCTGAGTGGCGTTTGTATCTTGAGTTGGCCTCTAAGCTGGGGGCTCCTCTTCAGCAGTTCCATCTCCTGGAGATCCCAGATGTCTGTGCAGCAGCCTCTGTCACCCTGTGACCTGCAGGTACTGGGAGATCTGTAGGGAGGACACCGGGACGTCCTGGGAGCTGGGAAATGGTGAGTACAAGAGACTGGGTGTCCCAAGAGGGGGAGGGGCGTAGTTGGAGCCAGAAGTGGCTGTGGCGGGACCGGCAATTTCCCTTCAGTTTTAGAGTCTTCAGACTAAAGTTTGCTCCTGGCACCCCTGGGCTCACGGCGGCCACTTGGCAAAAGGTGGAGAGGGACAGGGAGTTGGGACCCTGTTTCTCCAAGCTTTCCTGAAACTGTTACCTGAAGCACGGCTCAGAGCTCTCTGCGAAGCTGTGTGCCTGCAGCGCCCGGCATCCCTCTGTCCTGGTAATATTAGAAGAATCCCAACTCAGTGTGTGAGGTTTGTTCATGGGAGGGTTGTAGTCTGTAGGGCCCTCAACCCCTCCATTGACGCGGTGGCTCACTCTTTTGCCTGTCCTTGTAGTTAAATGGGGACAGGGAGTTGATATGTAAAAAGACTTTATTATCGGAAAGGCTAGTAATTCCGGAGAATAGAGAGAGTAATTTTTTAAATGCTGTTTTTTGTATGTAACAAATTTTAATACTTCGTGTAGGGAATGATTTCACAAGTATACTACAAATACACTTATGTGATTAACAACATGTAGGCAAGACAAATACATATGACAATTTTAAACTAATCAAAAAATCATCATCCATAAAATATCATTAAACATGGTATTAACTTGTTCTATAGATCCTCATTACTTCCTTTTTTTTTTTTTCGTGATTATCTTTCTTCCCTATTTCTGGTTTGGCCTATTTGACTGACTTACTCTTCTATGTTTTAAAGTGAATTCTCAGTTCAGAAATAGCTAAGAAAGGTTGTGGAGCTCTCTGTGTCTACCACACTCTCTAATTTTATTTATTTTATTTTCTCATCTATGAAATTGATTTAAAATGAAAATAATTTTAAATTTGTTACAGTGAATTAAATTGACATGCGGGTTGTCCTGGTTAACTTTGTTTTTGAAATTTGTGAAACAAGGCTGGGCCCTGTGGCTCAGGCCTGTAAGCCTAGCACTCTGGGAGGCCAAGGCAGGTGGATTGCCTGAGCTCATGAGTTTGAGACCAGCCTGAGCCAGTCCGACAGCTCCTCTCTAAAAATGAAAGAAAAAAAAATAGCTGGGCATTGTAGCCAGAACCTGTAGTCTCAACTACGTGGGAGTCCAAGGCAAGAGAATAGGTTAAGCCCAAGAGTTTGAGGTTGCTATGAGCTGTGATGCCAGGACACTCTAGGGACAGTGACAAAGTGAGACTCTGTCTAAAAAAAAAAAAAAAAGAAAGAAAGAAATTTGTGAAACAGCCAGTACATATGCATGGTATACATTGTATTTTGTTACATATTAACAAGCTTGTAGTATATAACATAAGAATAACTATAAAGGTAGGGACTTAGGTAGTGTTGGGTAATTATGATAATACTTTAGATAGAAAGTGTTGGATATTCTGAAAAATCTTGTTTGTTGTTTATTTGGATTATGTCTTTTATACATCTTTACTTGTTTTTAGTGGGTTGGGAATTGTTTAATAAATTTAAGCAGTATATTGATTTTAAAGTTTTTCCATCTATGATTGTGTTTTAATAATTAATAATGGCTGCTTGATTTTTTAGTATAGCTTCTCATACTTGTTTTAATTCAGTGCTCAGAGTATTTATGGCTTGAGAAGTAGTGTTAAGGGCCTTGTTGATGGGACGGGCCAATGGACTAATTTTCAGATTGAGCTCAATAGCTATTGTTGGTATGACAAAAATGGCTAAAGTTGTGTATTTAGCAGGTGTAGTCGACTATTAAAGTTTTCAGGGAGGTGTCATGCAACAGGGACTTGGCCAGACGTGGTGGCTCATGCCTGTAGTCCCAGCGCTATGGGAGGCTGAGGTGGGTAGATTGCCTGTGCTCAGAGGTTCGAGATTAGTATGAACAGCAGTGAGCCAGAATGAGACCCCGACTCTACCAAAAAAGCTGGGCGTCGTGGCAGGTGCCTGTAATTCCAGCTACTTGGGAGGGTTAAAAAGGGAAGACAAATCGCTACAAGGAAGAACAATTTAAAAAAAAGAAGAAGAAAATAAAAAATTTAAAAAAACCCTGAAACTAAGAAGATTGTGAAAGCCAATGGAAATTGAAAGCAAAAAAATAAATTAATTAAATAAAATAAAAGTTTTCAGGGAAGTTAATATCTTAAGATACTGGTTGGACTTAAAGTTTTGTACCCAGAGTAGAAAAGGGGTGAACCTTAGTGAACAAAGTTTTCCTGTTTTGTAGCAAGGATAGATGAAAATGTCTGGGTGCCATATAACAAGAACTATCTTCAGGGTAGCTTGGCGTGTCTATTGGCATAAGGTAGAAAGGCGGTTAAGTTACATTTAAGTAAGGAATTATTTAGGTTAGTGTATTGGAATGCGAACTTTTTAAGCTTGATATATTTAAGACTAATAGTTTCAGTTTTTAGTTGTATAGCAAATATATCTTTTTTTCTTAACAGTAGTGGTTGTTTTTTAACTATAAATAGCTGAGTATGTGATAATTTCATGAATATATGGGAAAAATGTGAAGTCTCTGATAAGTTCTAATGGGAAAATGTGGATGCCCAAGATTTTCATTGTGGATGAGGTTGGGTCATTGGATAGTAGCAAAGAATGGGAATATGTACTGTTTAGCTTCCATCTGGAAGATCCATCGGTTCTAGATGATGTCCATGCACTTTTACAGAAGATGGCATTAACGGCCTAGAGTAATTCAAAGTTCTCAAAACCAGAATAATTATTAGGTTGTTTCAAAAGTTTTGTCCGTTTTAATGTCATGTGTTTTTTGTAGCTCCATATCTCAATAAATATTTATTCTACTGTGTCGTGGTATGTACTGATCAAAGGAGAATTTTGTACTCTATACATTGATGCTGTTCATTTTTTTCTACTTTTAATTTTTTTAATTCTTTTTGGCCTATTACTATATGATGTCATTAAGCGATTTTCGGCCAATTTTTCTCTATGAATTCAAATTGAACCAAAGTGCTGCCGAAACAGCCTGAAAAATTAACCAGGCATTTGGCAATGATAGTGTTAATGAACGCACTGTTCCACGTTGGTTTGTGAAATTTTTCGTTCCGGAAATTTTAGCCTCAAAGATTAGCCCCGAAGTGGTCCATCTAGAGTAATCCAGGACGAGGATTTGAGGACCCTGGTGGAAACTGACCCATCACAAATGGTGCGTGGGATGGCGGAAGAACTGGGTGTCAGCTCCCATGCTGTTTTTGATGGTTTAAAATGTATTGGAAAGGTCAAAAAGTGGGTGCCCCATGATTTAAATGATCGGCAGAAATTGTCACCTTTCGAAGTTTGTTCTTCATTGCTTTTACACAACCAAAACGATCCTTTTTTGGATTGGATCGTCACGTGTGATGAAGAGTGGATTCTCTATGACAATAGGAAATATTCAGGACAGTGGTTAGACACCGATGAGCCACCCAGGCACTTCCCAAAGGCTAAACCCCACCAAAAAAAGATCATGGTTACTGTATGGTGGTCAGCAGCTGGTGTGATTCACTATAACTTTCTGCAACCAGGTCAAACCATCACAGCAGAGTCCTATTGTGAGGAAATCAATGAAATGTACTGGAAATTGCATCAGCAGCAGCTAGGACTGGTCAACAGAAGAGATCCGATCCTGCTCCACAACAATGCCCTGCCGCACGTCTCACAAATCACCGTCCAAAAATTAAAGGAATTGAGCGTCGAAGTTCTGCCCCACCCACCATACTCCCCAGACCTCTCGCCAACCAACTACCATCTTTTCAAGCACTTCGATAACTTTCTCACTGGTAGAACCTTTGCCAATCAGGACCTAGCAAAAACGGCCTTCGTTGACTTCATCGAATCCTGAGCACCCAATTTTTATGCTGATGGAATTAATTGACTTGTGTTATGTTGGCAAAAGTGCACTGATTCAAATGGCGCTTAT